>ML800170.1:13631-24595 GCA_009831015.1 Picea engelmannii
GAATAGTTATCAACTATGAAAACATACGATCAATATTTTCATTTTATGTCATGTGCAGATTCCATAATCAAAGCACTTCAAGAACATCGGAATCAACAATCAAGTGAAAGACAAAAGTTGTACAAACATCGGAAGAAGTGTTAGGATGCTCCAAACAAATATTTAGGTATGATAATTGATGGCATGGACCAGAAGAAAACACTTCTACCACATTTTGTTCGTACACCCAAAAATTTACGGGAAGAGAATTTCATTCAGTTTCACTTGGTTGGTTGTATGGTTTTCAATGGAAAAATGTGTCCAAGAGTTTACTTCACAGCTCCAAATATTCACAATGATGCAAATCTTACCATCACCATAATTCATCATGTGCTCACTCACTGGTTTGGAAATATTCCTCAAGTTCTCTATCTACAGTTAGACAACACTAGTCGTGAAAATAAAAATCAAATTGTGTTTGGATATCTAAGAATGCTTGTTGAAATGGGAATCTTTCAAAAGGTGAAATTCGGTTTCCTTCTTGTTGGACACACCCATGATCATATTGATCAAATGTTCAGTCGTTTTTCTGTAACATTGAAGAGGAAAAACGTTGGAATTCTACCATCATTGATTGAATGTATCAAGAAAGCATACATTCCAAAGCATGTTTTTCATATATTAGAAGAAATTGTTGACATACGAAGATTTATTCAAGGATCACATCGTGAAGAAAAATGTATGGACCAACTTAATGACATTAGCTTCCAACATCAATTTTGTTTGAAAAAAATTGATGGGAAAACACTTATATGTGGAAAGCATTATTCAACTACTATAGAATGGGGGCCTTCATCAGGTTTATCATTTTTGAAGTCCATTCCAGATCGTCCAATTTTTGCATCAAAATTATTATTTTTACAATCAGTTGCTGAAATCCATAATGCACGAAGGCGTAATAGAGATGTAGATTATTCAAAATGCCTGGAAGAAATTAAAAAGTCCATTAAGTATACATATGAGTACTTTGATGTTGTTGATTCTGTTTGGTGGGAGTCCTTTTTCAATAGTCAAAGTGACATAATTTCAAGCTCAACAAATGAAAATACAATGTTGAGGACTCCATTTCATTAGCCACAAAATATGCCAAACGAATCTGAAGAAACAAACATTGTTGAAGTTTAAGAATCTCAAAGTGTTATTGAGATTACACAAGCAGGGGAAAGAGAAATGTATATTGGTTCACGAAGGTCACGTGCACAACGTGAAGCCATGGAATACCTTTACAGGGGTTCAGTACAAGATATTAAGGAGGGTAGCATGATTGTAGTTTTAGTGACTGAGGATCCACATGGTTATCCATTCTGGATAGGAAAGGTTATAAAGATTGAGAAAGAAAATGTTGATGTTGTTGCAATTGAAGTGCATTGGTATGCAACAAGTATACACCCATTCAATGGTGTGTACAAGCCGGAGATGGTGGTTGAGAAACATGTCAATAGAAAGAGAAAAAGAAAGGGTCAAAATGAAACTCATCGTGGCACTGACCTCTTAAAATTAGACGTTGTTGACATACTTGTTTATGACTTCAATTTGACAAAGAGAGGAACTCTTCTCTCTAAGACAACAGAGATTATCAAGAGGTTGTTGCCGCAAGAAATAAATGCAAGATGGGAGTCTGTTGAACCTAGTCGTAGATCTAAATGGAATTTGACATCTGAAATGTTGGGCATGCATGTAGACTCGGATGGTGCAATCATCGACAATAGAAAAGAGTATGGATCATCTACATCTTCATCAAAACATTCATCTGAAGACAATGTAGACTCTGATGGTATTTTAGAAACCATGAGTCAATCTGAATAAGTGTATGGAACATTTTAAGAATCTTTTATCCATATGATGTTTGTATGGTAACTAAAAAAGAGCATTGAACTTACATATGATCTTACATGAATTTATGAATCTTTTGTTATGTTTTATGAATGATATGTTTTTTTATTATGGATAATATAATAAAATTTCTTAGCTCATATGTTTTGAATATGGTCAATATTTTCATGGCATTATGTATTACCTTGTGATTTGTGTGATGATAACATTTACAAAGTAAACATTTAAGGGTTGTTTTTATGATTTTGTTTACAGTAATGATGAGTTCTTTTACCACATTATAAAAATTGGTCATTTTGATACCCCGATTTTAGAATGGATGCTACCGGTAGCAGTACTTTTCAATTTGATGGTTGATTTTGAGGTTTTGGTTTTAACGGTACCAAGTGATAAAAATCCGATTTCAAATGATCTCAAAAAAACATCTTTTTTGTTTTTAGGTGTTGATTTTAAGGTTTTTATGAGCTACTGTCTAAGTTTTGAAGGCCATGTTTGAAAAATGTTGTAATTTTGACCCCGTTTTAAAAAATGGTGCTACTGGTAGCACCACTTTTTGATTTGGGGGTTGATTTTGATGTTTTTTTATGCAAAAATATGGGATTTTTGGGCCAGAGTTCTCATTTTGAGGTCACAGTTCTCATTAAGTTGGTAACTATGTTTCAAACAAATAAGGAAATTGTTGATGCATTTCATATGCATTCTCCCATGTGGCCGATTGTGGACTATAATTTTCCCATTGGACCTTGACCTGATCGACTATTCGACGTCGTAGTTGTCGAGTGCGATGGCTCAGAAAGCGTATTGGCTCCGCCATGAGAGCACCCTCGTCCAAAACCTGCAAAGAAATCATGCCAATAACATGTGATGGATCACTAATATAATGTCATAAATCAGATACATGAAATACATCGTGCATATGCCCCAAAGAACCAGGAAAGTCTAGTCGGTAAGCTACGGGTCCTTTCTTTTCCACAACTTCGAAAGGTCCCACAAACTTAGGAGAGATTTTAGAACCCTTTCCAAACTTGATTGAACTCTTATGCAGTTTCACTCATAAAAAAACTTGGTCACCAACCTCATAACTGCAGTGAATGTGATGCACATCATCATAACTCTTATGTTGATATTGTGCTTCTTTAATCCTTTGTCTTATCGATTTCATATGTTCTTCCATTTCTTGGATCACTTCCAATCCTACCAGAATCCTATCCTATAGTCTGGCCCAACTCAGAGGTGTCTAACACGTTCATCCACAAAGAAACTCAAACGGTGCCATCTTAATCGTACTTTGGTAATTGTTGTTGTAAAAATACTCTACCAATGGAAAGAAGTCTTCCCAACGCTTATGTTGATCCATCATGTACATATGAAACATATCCTCTAAGGCTTGATTCATTCTTTCAGTTTGTCCATTTGTCTCTAGGTGATATGCGATACTAGAATTCAGTTGCATTCCCAAAGCCTCTTGGAAACTAGTCCAAAATCATTCAGTAAACATCGATCCTCGATCGGATATGATCTTTCTTGGTACTCCGTACAACCTCACAATCTCGCTAACAAAAACCCTAGCTATGTCTGACGCCTGATACGTCATACACACTAGAATAAAGTGTGCACTTTTCGTCAGAGTGTTAACGACCACAAAAATCAAATCATGTCTCCTTGTCGTCAGTGGAAATCCAACAATAAAATCCATCAAAATGACTTCCATTTCGATTCATGAATAGCGTGTGGTTGTAAAAATATTGTTGGATGTCTATGTTTAGCCTTCACTTTCTAACATTCTATATATCTCGCCACATAACTAACTATATATGCTTTCATTCCTTTCCATAAGAATAAAGTCTTAAGGTCTGCCTTCATCTTTGTGACTCCAGAATGAGCCATGTATACTTCTTGATGAGCTTCTCTTAAAATAAAACTTCTTAATTCGTCATTAGGCAGTATGTAAATAATGTTGTTATACCTCAACAATCCATTGTTGTCAAAAGAATAACCTTCATACCTTGGTACCATCATGGTATCTTGTTCGGTGTTAGCCTTAATTTCCTTGTACCAATCCTCATGAAACTGTAGAGACAGAATAATTTCTCAAAGATTCTTCTTAAGAGGTATTACTGAGAATATGTGTGGTCTCTGACTCAATGCATCTGCTACTCTATTCATCATTCCTTTAATGTAAGTAATATCGAAATCGTATTCGCTAAGTAATTCTGATCAATGCCTTTATCACGCATTAAAGTGAATTTGAGTAAAAATATGTTGCAATCCACAATGATCTATATTTAATTCAAATTTCCGTCCAATCAGATAATGTCTCCATACTCTCAAGGCATATACGATCGCTAATAAATCCAAGTTGTGTGTAGCGTAGTTCTCCTCATGCCTTCTTAATTTCCTTGAAAGGTAAGTGATCACTCGACCGTCTTGCATCAAAACTCTACCCAAATTGTCCTTGGATGTATACATGCATACCAATAATTTATTGTCCATGTCAGGAACCTTCATTATTGGTGTTATCATTAGCAACTCCTTAATCTTTTGAGATGATTATGTGCATTTCTCTTTCCAAACAAATTTCTTGTTTTTCTTTTGCAATTTCGTGATTGGATTAGATATATTCGAAAAACCGTTCGACGAAGTGTCGATAATAACCTGCTAATCCCATAAAACTGTGTACTTCTTATACGTTCGTCGGTGCTGGACATTCCATAATAGCCTCAATGATCCGGATTATTTTCGACATGAAATGAGAGCGGAGATATAATAAAGAAATGAATAGAGATATCGCAGATATTCAATAATATAACATAAATGTATCAGATATGCAACCATAAACATAGATATACAGTAATACATGATTTCTATTAATGAAATAAATGTACAGAGACTGTAAAGATACAGAGTGAAAGACTCGCTAGAATGGTGGCAGCTTATCTCTGAGAAGAGACGTGACTACTACTCACATTCTTAAGAAGATGATTACAATGAGTCTCTGAAGGCATTTTTTTACAATAAAAGGAATGCCAAAAACCCTAGACATCCAAAAACCTAACCCTAGGAGATGAAGCACCAAAAGTCATGTGGGCCCTGTTTGGGTAAGTTAGTACATCAACTTCTAGGGATCGTAACTTTTGCATACGATCTTCGTTTTAGGCGTATGATAGCCCGTTGGAAAGGTATCGTCGAGGAGATTCATTTTGGGGCTTCAATAATTCCTTTAGACATTATTGAGAAGCTTGATCCCGAAAAACCTTCATTTAGGCCCTCAAAATGGCTCTGAAAATTAAAACTACTAAAAATAGTAAATTGTCAAAATTGTCAGAAACTTGTTTTGAGCCAGTTGGAAAAGGTGGGTGGCCAGAGATATCCACCTGGATCACTCAACCTTATCTGGATCCACAGCGATACCTTCTCCAGATATGATATGTCCAAAATAATGAATCTTCGATTGGTAAAAAGAACATTTCGACAATTTCTCGTACAACTTGTTTTCTCTTAGACACTGTAAAACCAATATCAAGTGTTCGTCATGCTCTTCTTTCATCCAAGAATAAATCAGTATATCGTCAATGAATACTTGTAAAAACTTGTCTAATTATTCATGGAACACCCCATTCATCAAACTCATGAATACACTTGGGGCGTTCGTTAATCCAAACGGTAAAATGATAAACTTGTAGTGCTCAAATCTAGTCTTAAATGTGATCTTAGGGATATCTTCCTCCTTAATCTGTAACTGATGATATCATGATATCAAGTCAATCTTTGAAAAAATTGTTGCTCCTTTAATCTAGTCAAACAAATTGTCAATCCTTGGCAACGAATACTAGTTCTTCATCGTAGCTTTGTTCAATTGATTGTAGTCAATACAAAGCCTCCACGATCCATCCTTATTTCTAACAAAAATAACTGGCACACCCCACGAAGATATGCTTGGATGTATAAGTCTCAAGTCTAACAAATCCTTCAATTGAATTTTCAACTCCCACAATTCTGGTGTTGACATTCAGTGTCACATTCTTGCAATTGGTTATGTTTCAGGTTTCATATCTATGGTAAACACAAATTCTCTTTCTTGAGGAAAACCTGGTAATTCTTTAGGAAAAACATCGAAAAACTCTGATACTACAGGAAGTTTTTCTAACCCTTATGTTTCTCCCTTGTCGTTTAGCACTAAGATGGCGTATAACTTACACCCCTTGTGCATACTTTTCTGTAATTGTAGGGAAGAAATAAACCTCGAAGACACTCCTTGGTTTCTTCCTACAATCACTCTACTCTGTCCCAAATCATCCGTCAAACTTAATCATTTCATATTGCAGTTAAGTATCGCATCATGTGATTCCAACCATTCCATGCCAATCACTATGTCATAAGATCCTAAGATCATGACATATATATTTTACTTCGTTACAAAATCACCCAATTTAATGCTATAATCCATAAGATTTCCTCCAAATTTTTGTTTGGCCCCCAGTTCCATTTCTTTGTATCTGAACTCGTCCTAATCAAATGCCTTTACCTTAATTCTCTTAAGTTTTTCAATAGAAATAAATCTCTTTGTAGCTTCTAGATCTATCAAAATACTAAAATTTTGATCTTCGATCATACCTGACATCTCGAGCACAGTGCATTGGTGCTCGACCTAGTAGTTATTCATCGATGCATGTATCCTGTGGGCCTTGCCCAAATCTCCAATTGTCATAGGTCCTGATGATTTGGCCACTCTGGCCTTCTTAATCGGACAATATCATTAGTAATGTGTCTCTCCACATGTCCAACATCCATTCTTTGGTCCAATACTCTTGGTCTTCGAAGTAGAAGTTGTTGGTCTAGCAGTCTGTGATCCTGGTTTGTTTTGTTGAACATGCCTAAATTATTATTGTTGTTGCAGATGACATTGTTGATGTGGTGATTTGTAGGGAGTCCTATGTTGAGGAGCATGTCTTTGCAGTGTCGAGAACATAGGTCCTATGGGCATATCACGGTGCCCAAAAGTCTATCTAGATCGTGTTTGATGTTGTTGTGCTCTGGGTGTCATATGTCCAGCCTGTCTGGAATGAGTCCTTCCTTGACCCCCATTGTTCAGATCTTCCTTAGCTATGAGGGAATTTTGAACTATATCGTCCAACATCCGAGGCATCAGGATCCTCACCTTGGAAGGAATGTTGAATTTAAGGTTAAACACAAACTTGTTGACCTTTAACTTCTCTGTGTTCAGAGGTGGAGCATATTTGAGTAGCTCCATGAACCTGACCTCATACTCTGACACCGTACGACTACCATGTCATAAGGCGTTGAACTCATTAAGTTGGTGCTCAATTAATTCATTAGACAAGTACCTCTCCTAGAATTGTTCCTCAAACAATTCCCATGACACGTCTTCAACAACCATGTTTAGTTGAGGTAGGAGTGTCTTCCACCAAAGTAGATCACTCCCTTTCAGTTGAAATACCGCCATGCAAACTTCCATGTTGGAGGTGTAATCACGAAGTGTGAATCACATCGCCATGTTCTCCAACCATGCCTCGATGGATAAGCCCTCTATGGCACCCCAAAACTCGGGAAATTTCACTTTCTCAAGTTCTCTGTGAATACTACTACTACATGTTGGAGTGCGTTGTGAACCCTCATTGGGAACAGATGCTCTGCCTTGATCTCGATCCAGGCGTTTGATCAAATCCTCTAGCATCCTTTGGAAGGATCTCATCATACCTACGACATTCCCTACTACAACATGCTCCTACTCAGTAGTCTTCTCATATCTCTGAGGGTTAGATCTCTCTGGCGTGGATACTCTTGGAGGAGGCACACCTCTTCCTCCCGCTCGTCTACTTCCCCTACGTCCTCTAACCATGATTACCTCCATGGACAATTTCAAAATTGATTAGTGAAACAACTCTAAGTATCAATATACAACAATGGTATGAAGACCCTATGCTAAAATTTCGCCTCAACTTCCTTCCCCGAGATTTAACCCACAATTGTCAAGTTTTGACCGCCGAGTAACTAAAGGAGGCATCAATAGATTTGAAAGGACGACATCATTCGACTGGAAGAACACAATCACGGAGATTTTAACTAGATTCGGTGAACAATGATTGAGTAAGGATAGAAGGAATACGAAGATTAAATTAAACAGATAGAAAACAAGGCCGAGGAAATTACGCTAAAAACTGGGTTGATAGTATGGAAATAACTCAAACTTCAGAGTATTTTCTGATGTGAGTGTTGTTGGCCATCCAACCCGACCCTAATGGCCTGTCACAGTCAGCGTTGGCGAAATGTAACAGAGACGCGTTCGTGGAAGGAAAGTTTACTATCAGTCTCAATTTTGAGAGTTCAATTTTGCCCCTCATTATCTCAAGTTGAGAATGATAGGATAAGAAAATACTAAGAACTTTGATCAATAGACATAACACAGAGTACAATTCCCTTACTAGAAATTTAGACAGAACTCAGATACCGGGTACTGGTTACCCAACCAATGAAGCTAGACTCATTTCTTCCACACAGAGGCGCTAGTCTCTAAATATTGATTATGCCCAAACTTTAAACAAGGAGAAGAAGCATGAAGGTAATGTTTCTTTCTTTCCATTATGGTGTGATATATTGGGTCGATGCAGTTCGGGAATTCACAAAATTTAAGTTCTCAACAAAGATTCTGACACATGACAATTAAATCGGAAATGTTTTATCCTTCAGTGAGGGAAGGATCGATTTAAAAAAAAAAATCAATCGAGGGTAATTACTAGGATCTAATGATCTTCGTTATGCGCATAAATGTTGATCAGGTTGAATATAGAATGAATAACCCAGACTAAATCCTTAACAGAAACAAATCATCAAGACGACGTGGACATCTATTAGTTTTAGATCGAAACATTAGTTCCCAAATACTGTAAAAACTTTCTTGTTACAACGATTTTCACATACCCCAAGAATACTGTCGAAGGTTTTATATATATATATATATATATATATATATATATATATATATANATGTTTGGATTAACAGTATGTACAGGAAATTTACATCAATAAGTTTAACATACAACATTTAGAAAATCCTAATCAAAATTTTTATCCAAATTAACCAAGTAAATCTTGAAGGAAATGAAATTACGTATATATATAATCAAATTTTCCCATTATTCAATTACTCCAGGTCACCTCTAATTCTACGCATAAACTCCCTTAAAAATCATATATAGAGAGAGAGAGAGAGAATTTAAATCTAGAATTCTATTGTTGTTCCAAATTACCGAAAGCACAATATCCAATTCCATAAAATCATTACAATGGGTAAACAACAAATATCATAACCAGAAGCGTATAAACTGTTAAATTTTTAATTAAAATAAAGTACCAAGGAAAGTGTTTCTCTTCCCCAGGCGCCTAAGGGGGAGAAAGTGCCTAATGTGGGTCCTAGTCAAATTAATTTGTGAGATGCAAATTAAAAGATAACTTTATGACTAAAGTGAGGGTGAGTGAAGAGACACCAAATCTCAGCCACCCATCTAATCTAACCTCGACCGTTAGATTAGAAAACCCCTCACCTTCCCTCAAGAGGTCGACTAGGGCAAGAGGGCGCACCCATTCTTGGGTAGTTCAAGCATTCTTGTTGAGAGAACAAGAGAGAGAAAGAGAGAGGTTGAGCTGAAGAAAAGAGAGCATTTGTTGAAGGAGAGCACGCATCCCAAAGCAAAGAGCAGCATGAATTTCGAGGCAACAGATAGCAAGGAAGAACAGGCTGTACCGTACGGATTTGTGGAGGTCGTACAGCATTTATTGTGCACGGAAATCGAGGAGGACAGCAGTTGCAATTTATGATAGTATTGGCATGCATTCCAAGGCTATCGTACAACATTTATTGGCACAGAAATCGAGGTAACTATTGTAATAAAATTCTGAGTGTATTTTTGTACAGTCTGTACAGTTTGGCACGAACTTTGAGGGCCGTACATCACGGTTTACAAGGAGTTGTTCATTTTGGGTTTTCCATACAGTCTTAGCAGAGTTTTGGCATGAATTTCAAGACAGTCCATACAACATTAATTGTTGGGACATCCGTACAGTTGTACGTATTTCTGGTTCAGAAATCGAGGAGCAAAGCTACAAGAATGTCCAGATAAGTTTGTGTAAATTTCTGAAGATGAATATGTTGTAAAAGAAATTTCTCAGAAGCTCATAAATAACAAAAAAACCCTCTCTCACTGGTTTTCCCCTTGTGGGTTTTTCCAGGGTCAAAGTTAGACCGAAAATCTTTGTGTCTATATTTTCTGAGTTTTGCATACTGTTGATATTTTATTTCTGCGTTGAAAACTATGTTTAAAATCCTCATGTTTCAGTTCTGAAGTTTATTTTATGTTAAGTTTTTATATGTTGAAACAATGTTGTAACATATGCTGAAACAGTGATGTAACTAGTGCTGAAACAGTGCTGAAACATATGCTGAAATAGTGTTGTAGCATATGTTGAAATAGTGTTGTAACATATGTTGAAACAGTGCTGAAACTGGGTTTGGGCATTTAACTTTGGCTGAAAAATCAACGAGACTAAAACTAGGTTGGGGTCTGAAAAATTTACATGGTATCAGAGCTGAGTTGAAGAGAAGCAGAGATTTCAGCAGACAGAAAGTTGGGACAACAATCACTTCACAGGGCAGATGTTTGAATTTGTGATTTTCAACAGAAAGAGGGTCATGGCTACTGGTTTGAGGGTTGAGGACAGACTTGATGGGGCAGCAAATTTTGGTGCTTGGAAGGAGAGGATGATCTTTCTTTTACAAGAAAACGAGTTGTGGGACATTGTGGAGAATACCACTACTCATCCTATTGTGGTACCTATTGATGCTACTCTTCTTGCAGCCTATAATAAGAAGAGTATCAAGGCTAAGAGATTTATTCTTGATGCCATAAAGGATCATTTGATTCATCACTTGAAGGGGAAGACTCATGCCTATGAGATGTGGGAGTCTTTGACTAAATTGTACCAGAGTACAAATGAGAACCGGAAGATGGTTTTGAGGGAAAAACTAAAGAGCATAAAAATGACCAAGGCTGAAAATGTGGTCACATACCTTACTA
>ML800170.1:37844-58838 GCA_009831015.1 Picea engelmannii
TAATTACAACTAATGGCCTAAAGCCGACATAAATAAAATAACATTACTAATCTAATATGCCCCAATTAAGGGTTAATGAGCAAGCCGACATAAATAAAATAACATTACTAATCTAATATGCCCCAACTAAGGGTTAATGAGCCGATATTAGGGCTTAACATGATGGCTCTCTCAATTAATAACCCCTATATAAAAGATCTCATCTTGTTTTCTCCATCCAGGAAAGTTTGGTTTTAGTTGAAGGAAGGAATATGTATTGGTCAAAATATCATCAAGGATGGTGTTTACAATTTGTTCAATATTTACCATATCTCCATCGATTTTATTGTGGTTTTTCCTTTGTTTTGTTCGACAACACAAGTATTCCAATAGAGGACGAACACCTTCAGTAACCAATCACACAACTAGATCAAATATAAACACACCGATGTGTAGACGTGGTAAAACCCCTACGAGGAAACATCCACGACCAGTCAATCTGGCCACTTGGATCAATTTATTAATGAAAAAAAATATATTACAGAGAGATTTACAAGAGAGTTTCTCACAATCGATCATCAACAATTGACCCTCCATGCTCTTTAAATAGAGATCATGGAACGATCGGGTGTTAAGACACAGATCAATGTAGTCATTAAGATCGAGTAGAATATGAATTGTCAGATCACTCTATGTTGAGAACATATCGTGATTGTCAGATTTTCTAACTACAAATGCATACTAATCCATACTAAAGAAACACACTTTTACCTAAAGACACATTAGACCAAGTTTATCTTAACTAACTCCTAAGTGTCTAAATATCTTGACATTCCCCCTTAAGAACAACTTGGGATAGGATTGAAGGATCTACAAAGGCGACACAATAGGAGAAGGAAGGAGGCATTAGAGTCTATCCCCCATTAATGACAACTTCTTGAACTCCTAACATAGATCGAAGTTTGGAACTTTGCTTCTGTAAGAGACTTTGTGAAAATGTCTGCAAATTGATTTTCTATAGGGCAGAAGATCACTCCAATAACTCGATCATGAATGATATTTCTGATGAAGTGCATGTGCAACTCGATGTGTTTGTTATGTTGATGATGAATTGGATCTTTGGCGAGCTTTATGGAACTCTAATTGTCGCACCAGAGCATTGTCAGATGTTGGTGTTGTAATCCAAACTCTAAAAGACTCTTTCAAAGCCACAAGGCTTCTTGACTTGCATTAATCGTTGCTCGGTACTTTGATTCTGCTGAAGAAAGAGAAATAGCCTATTACTTATTACAAGCCCAAGTGACAGGCCTTGAACCAAGGCTGAAAACATAACTTGTAGTAGATTTTCAATCATTAAGGTCGCCGACCCAATCTAAATCAATGAAATAAACCAATAAAGGAGTACCCCCTGAACTGTAATGTATTTCGAATTGAATTGTACCTTGGATATACTAAAGTATTATTTTAGTTTCTTTCCAATGGATTTCATGGGGTGTTTGCATATATCAGGAAAAAATACAAACAACAAAGGAAAAATCAAGATGGGTATGATTCAAGTACAAGAGGCTACCAACTAACTAACAGTACAAAGTGGCATCAAATTCGGGAGAAGTACAGGTGGTAGCAAGTTTAACTCCATACTGGAAGGGATATGGGGCTAGTTTTGAGTCTTCCATGTGAAAGCGATGAAGAAGGTCACAAGCATAATTAGACTGGAAAAGATAAAATCCTTCCTTGGTTTGAAAAACTTGGAGGCCAAGGAAATAGTGCAAATATCCTATGTCGGTCATTTTAAATTTCATCTTAAGGTTGGTTTTCACATGACTTAAAAATTTTGGGTCACTACCAGTGAGGATAAGGTCATCAACATAAAGAACGAGGATTATGAGATGGTTTCCTACTTTCTTAATATAGACATTTGGATCAGAATGACATCTAGAAAATTCGGTGTCAAGAAGAAAGTTATCCATTTTTGCATACCAAGCTTGAGGAGATTTCTTAAGACCATAAAGAGATTTCTTAAGGCAACAAACAAGGCTAGAGTCATTCTAGACGTAGCTAGGATGTTGTTCCATGTAGATTTATTCTTGCAAATCCCCATGCAAGAAGGAGAATTTGACATCCATCTATGTAGAACATAAATATTTTAGCTAGAAATGGCAGAAAAACAATGATATAACCAAAACAATACCAGAATAATACCATAATAACACCAAAAAGATCACCTTGATTAATGATAGAAATGTTCACTTTCCTCTTCAAGGGGGAAACCTCTAGTAGAGCAGAGCTCTATTACAATAACAAGACTTCTCATAGTACCCTCTACTCCTGTTTATACTAAATCTGTCTATCCAAGAGAACAATCTAGAGGAAGATCCTTCTAGAAGCAGAAGCTTATATTAGGTCTTCTTACATTTGACTTATTCTTCATTATTTCTATGCCTTATTACTATTGGCCTTTATTACATGGAAATATATCATTCTACCTATGTGAGGGGTTAGGGAGGCTAGGTCCCTAACATGTCCTCCCCCTTAAAAGAAGCCTTGTCCTCAAGGCTTGAGATGAGGAAATTGTTGCAGAATGGTAGTTGGTTCCCAAGTGGCATCTGATAGAGTTGTATCTTTCCATTGGGCTAACACTTCCTTGATGGTGCGCTGACGCAAATGACACTCACGCTGGTACAAAATTGTTTGTGGTTGCAACCAAATGGAGCCTTCTTCATATAACTCGGGAAGGTTGGTTTGAGTTTGGCACTTAGTTTCAATCACCTTCTTTAAGCAGGAGACATGAAAAACAGGATGGAGGTTAGAATGACTGGGCAAAGCTAATCTATAGGCCACTTGTCCCACATGCTTGAGAATGGTATAAGGACAATAAAATGTGGGTTTCGGTTTCTGAAAATGATCATCCTTGAGGGAAGTTTTCTTATAAGCTTGCAGTAGAAGAAACACCTGGTCTCCTTCAGCAAATTGACATTCAGAACAACCTTGATCTTTCTGTTGCTTCATGCAATTTTGGGCCATGACCAAATTCTCTTTGAGGGTACGGAGAATAGCCTCTCAAACTGTAAGTGTTTGGTCAACCGTATGGACCTTCGAGACACCTAGCAGGTATGAGAGAACTGAAGGTGGATTTTTTCCATATACTTCTTCAAAATGAGTCATGCGGGTAGATGTATGGTAAGAAGTGTTGTACCACGATTCAACTAGTGGTAACCATTAAGCCCACTAATTTTCCTTTCTGATGCAAAACAACTCGTTTCCAAACACTTGTTGACAACTTTAGTTTGACCATCATTATGGGGATGATAAGTTGTGATGAGATGCAATTGGGTGCCCTGTAGCCTAAATAGTTATTTCCAAAAATTTATAGTGAAAGTGGGGTCTCGATGATCCAGATTCAAATCCACGAGCTTGATGGGGCTCAGAAAGGCCTAAAAATAAATGTTCTCGGAATGGATTCAAAACGGACGTGTGTGTAGGCCTTGTTGATACGAACCCAATGCAACTTGAACGGGCTCAAACGGACGTCGTATTCTCTCGATATCACGTTCTATTTGTTTTCCCAAACAAGCAAAAAGTCAATGCTGACGTCAGCATGACATCATGTTGACGTAGCATTGAGACACGTGGTAGAAAAATAGCAGGTTGACTGGGCATATGATAGTGGTCCAATATCATTTCGACAAGTGGCACATTTTGTGGGCAAATGAACAGGTGCCACGTGGCACAGACGTGGGTTGCCACGTGGCACCCCAGCATTCGGTGGTTGGGTAAAAATTTTGGAGATTCATGGGATTCGACCCCATGACATCTTGGTAGAGGAAATGTATTAGGATAGGTCATATTACCAATGTTCTATTGAAGGGACTTGTTATTACAAGTCCACATTAATATATATAAAGTGGGTTTAATGTAAAGCGGAGGCAGAAGGGGGTTGGGGCTAAGCTCCAACCCGATCATTTATTATACATATGACCAAAAGCATGGCGCTACTCCACTCCACAGTTCGGTGCAAATTTTGGGGCGGATTCATAGCACTTGCCCGCCATATGACTCAGGGGCAGTGACCATAACATGGCACAAATGTTGGGGTGTGGTCCTATGAAGCATCACCATGTGACCTTTACTTGCAGACTAAGGGCCAGCGTACAGCCCTTAGGGGCTGGAACTTGGCCATTTATAGCCATGTGACCCTGTTTTGGAATGCGTTGCTATGTCGTTGGGGCTAATTTTGATTTTTGTTGCAGAAGTGGGTTATTTAACCTTATAATAGTGATTTTTGATGATTTTTGGCCTGTTATTGGAGATTTTTGCCCATTTTGGGGGGGATATTGGGCCTTTTTGTTAGGCCATATCTTGGGAGGAAGTTGGGATATGGTTACCAACTTCAGATCTATATAAACCAGGCCTTCGTGAGGCCATGGGAGGATATTCATAGTCGGTTTATGTTGAATATTTGCCAAGCCAAAGCCATTTTTCTGCAGGGAAGTTGTTGAAGAGCGCACCTTTGTGGGCCATTTATGGGAGCTATGGTCATCCGATTTGAGTGTTGTTTCTTCTTTTGGGTTATATAGATCTGGTAGAACAAGACCATATTATTTTTGTAACCTTTTGGCACTGCTATGATGTACTTATTGAGCTTTTAACATAAATAATAAAGACTCACCCACTGAGATAAAGGCCCGGAGACGTAGGTGAGATTGTCGAACTTCGTTATCACATTGGTGTTATGGTTTGATGTTGTTTTATGATTCATTTTAGTTATGTACATGTTCATATGGCTGCTATGTTTCTTCTATAACTTCGTCCTCTTTCATTAAGCTTCCTAATTGGTTAATCAACACATGCTTATAACTCAACCATAGTTGTGTAAAATATATTTTTGGATCAAGTGGTGTCAGAGATAGTTGATGTTTGGATTTGAGTTTTGCATGTTAACCAGGGAAAAGCTACTTCGTGGTGAAGGAGAGATTGTTGAAGAGAATCCATTGATTGGATTGAGAAATATAACTTCTCACAGCGAGAAGATGGCATCGGAAGAGGGACTTTATTAGGATGAGAAAGAGTTTCGAAAAAAAAAATCGCCATGTCGGAGATGATGAAGGTTTTGTACGAGGATTACTTGGAACGGAAAAGACCAAATCTGAGTGAATATTCAAAGGGAAAAAAGTGAAGAAGGGGAGGATCCTCCTCATATTCCTCCTTCAACTCCATCATCATCTCCTTCTTCTCCTTCTTCTTCAAGTTCAAGTTCTAAATCCAATGCAAAGAAACATGTTCATAAACATAAGAATGAAATGACATTATTAAAAATTGATGTTAAATTTGAATTACCCATATATGATGGTGAAGTTAATGTAGAGAGACTTGACAATTGGTTCAAACAGATGGAGGTCTATTGCAGTGTGCAACAGATCAAGGATGAGGCCTCACAAATCAAGTTGGCATCTTTGAGACTTGCAGGCACAACACTCATCTAGTGGCAAAGCAAGTTGCAAAATGGAACGCAACAAGTGGGTAATGTATTTAAATCATGGAAAAGTTTTATTTTTTCACTGAGGAATCAATTCTATCCTTTGGGTTATAAAGAGAAAGCATTAATTGAATGGCAAGCTTTAAAACTAAGAAAAGGACAAACAGTGCAAGAATACACATATGGCTTTCGAAAAATGGCATTGATGTTAGATATTCCTTTACATACCCAAGAAACTCTTATGAAGTATATAGGAGGTTTACCTGCACATATTAGAAACAATGTATCCATGTTTGAACCAACTAATATTGATGAGGTTTTAGTTGAAGTGACATACATTGAAGAAGAAAAAATAGGTGTTGGTGTATCAAAGGAATCATCATCAAGGAAAGAGGACAAGAGGATGTGGCATGGAAAGAAGTCAAATGCAGTGATGAGAAAGGAAGAGAAGACCTCTTGCAAGCATTGCAAGAAATAGGGGCATGATGAATACCATTGTTGGTAGTTGCATCCGAGAAGAGACTGAAGTGGTTCAAGGAAAAGAAGGGGAGGAAAACAGTTGCGGCAACAACATGACCCACAGACTTGGGATCAGATTTAGGTGATGAATCTAAGGTCTCATTGGTTGGTATGATAGGTAAAATTGGTTAAGGAATTGATTGTAGAAGTAACTTGTTTCATATAATGGTCATCATGTGACACACTAAGGTTGATACATTAATCTATAGTGGATCTCAATCTAACCTAATTTCAGAGGAATTGGTTAAGCAATTGAGGTTAAAAACACAAATACATCATAAGCCATACACACTTAAATGGATAAGAAACCATCATCAAATGCACATAACAAAGAAGTGCACCTTCAAATTTTCAATTTCATCTAAGTATGTGGACGAGGTAACATGTGATGTAGTGCCACTAAGTGAATGTGGAATGGTCTTAGGTAGTCCATACTTATATGATCATAAAGAAATCTTCTACATGACAAAGAATCAATATCAATTAACCAAAGCAGGTCAAGATTATGTGTTTCATGCTCATCATGTAAAGGAAAATAAAACTCTTCAAACTATGGAACAATTAAAGAAGGCAGTTCAAGAAATCAACAAACCTATAATTGTTTCAAATCAAGTAATTGATCTTAAGCAAGAACAGGAGATGATTGTGGAATGGAAAATCAATCACAGTTTGCTTCAAGATAAGCTATTGTCGTGCAAATATTACAAACATATCAGCTTGTTTGTAGTCATATTTTTGATGCTATCATTAGTAATGTTGTCTATATGGATGATAGTCACTTCAGTAGGATGTGATAGGGTTCAAATGGATAACAATATGATGTGAGTTGTCATGATTGTGTTACAGTTGATCTTGATGAGGCAAGTGCACGGGACAGAGTTCAAAGATAGAGATCAAGCTGAGTGGCCTATCCTGAGCTTGATGACTGGTCAGTATCCTTTTGGGGACCAAAAGGTCTTTTAGTGGGAGGTGTGATCCATATTCGGATCTAGGAGCTGGATGGGGCTCAGAAAGGCCTAAAAATAAATGTTCTTTGAATGGATTCAAAATGGACATGTGCATAGGCCTCGTTAATACAAACTCAACGCAACTTGAATGGGCTCAAACAGACATTGTATGCTCCCGATATCGTGTTTTGTTCGTTTTCCCAAACATGCAAAAAGTCAACGGTCAACTGGAAAAAATTCAATGATGACGTCAGCATGACATCATGCTGACGTAGAATTGATACACGTGGAAATAATGCAGCAGGCTAACTGGGAATATGACAGTGGTCCAATCTCATTTCGACAAGTGGCACATTTTGTGGGCAAATGAACAGGTGCCACGTGGCACAGATGTGGGCTACCACATGGCACCCTAGCATTCGATGGTTGGGTAAATATTTTGGAGATTCATGGGATTCGATCCCATGACCTTTTAGTAGAGGAAATTTCTTAGGGACGGGTCATATTACCAACACGCTATTGGAGGGACTTGTTATTACAAGTCTTCATTAATATATATAAAGTGGGTTTAATGTAAAGCGGAGGCAGAAGGGGGTTGGGGCTAAACCCGAGCCCGCGAGTTTACTATACATATGACCATAGGCCCAGTGCTACTCCACTCCACAGTTTGGTGAAAATTTTGGGGTGGATTCATAGCACCTTCCCAACATATGACTCGGGGGCGGTGACCATAACATGGCGCAAATATTGGGGTACGGTTCTATGAATCATTACCATGTGACCTTTACTTGTGGGCTAAGGGCCAGCGCGCATCCCTTAGGGGATGGCGCTTGGCCATTTATATCCATATGACCCTTTTTTGGAGCGTGTGCCCAAGCCCTTGGGGCTAATTTTGATTTTTGTTGCAGAAGTGGGTTATTTAAACTTATAATAGTGATTTTTGATGATTTTTGGCCTGTTATTGGATATTTTTGCCCATTTTGGGGGTGATATTGGGCCTTTTTTTTAGGCCATATATTGGGAGGGAGTTGGGATATGGTTACCAAATTCAGATCTATATAAACCAGGCCTTCTTGAGGCTGTGGAAAGAGATTCAGAGAAGGTTTATGCTGAAGATTTTCCAAGCCAAAGCCATTTTTATGCAGGGAAGTTGTTGAGGAGCACACCTTTGCGGGCCATTTCTGGGAGCTCCGGTCATCCAATTTGAGTGTTGTTTATTTTGTTGGGTTCTAGAGATCTGGTAGAAAAAGACCAAATTAGTTTTGTAACCTTTTGGCCCTATTGTGATGTACTTATTGAGCTTTGAATAGAAATAAGAAAGCATCAGCCACTGAGACAAAGGCCTAGAGACGTAGGCGATATTGTCGAACTTCGTTATCACATTGGTGTTATGGTTTGTTGTTGTTTTATGCTTCATTTCATTTCTGTACATGTTCATATGGCTACTATATTTATTTTATAACTTCTTCCTCTTTCATTAATCTTCCTAATTGGTTAATCAACACATGCTTAATAACTCAACCATAGTCATGTAAAAGATCTTTTCGGATCACTCGATCAGAAACAATATAATAAGGCATGCAATGAAGCTTGAAGACCTGATCCATGAAATGTTGAGCCACAGTGGAGGTGGTAAATGGGTGTTGAAGAGCACATAAATGAGCATACTTGGAAATATTATCAACGACCACCATGATGATTGATTTATTTCTCGATTTAGATAATCCCACAATAAAATCCATAGAGATATACCTCCAAATAGCAGGTGAAATAGGAAGTGGTTGTAGTGTTCTTGGAGATTTGATTGTTTCTCCCTTGTTGCGTTAAAAAACATCACATTTTTCCACAAAATTGCGAATGTCTTGTTTCATACCATCCCAGAAAAAATAGTGTTTGACCCAGTCATAGGTTTTCTAAGTGCCCAGTTGTGGGTGTAGCATGAAGCTCAGAAAGTAACATGAATTTAAGTTGTGAATGTTTACTTAACTACAAATAGCCTTTGTAGTGAAGATCATCATTGTGCTAAGAGTACCCTGGGGAAACTGGAGAGTTGGCCTACAATTGTGTGATTAGATGCAAAAAATTGGGATCTTGTAGTCATTCTTGGAGAACAGCTTGGAGCTAATCTGGTACAATGTAGGAGAGGGAAAAAAGGGACCCTTCATCTTCGTATTTTCTTGAAAGTGCATCAGCAACCACAATGTCTTTGCATTTCTTGTAAATTATCTCATAATCATATCCAAAGATCTTAGTCACCCATTTTTGTTGCACCAGGGAGGAAGGGCGTTGTTCTAGAAAATACTTGAGGCTTTGATGATTTGTCTTAATTTAGAAGTAATGCCCCAATAGATAAGGGCGCCAAAGATCCACTTCATGCAGAATAGCCAACATTTCCTTTTCATAGATTGATTGGCCCAAATTTGTCTCTGACAGATGTTTTTTGGTAAAGGCCAAAGGTCGGCCATATTGCATAAGGATTGCTCCAATTCCTCTCCTATAAGCATCACATTCTAGGAAAAAGGTCTTTGTGAAATCAAGAAGGGACAGGACTGGAGTGGTGCACATGATTGCCTTCAAGGTTTGAAAGGTCGGGTCAGTTTCGGGATTCCAAGTGAAAGAATTTTTTTAAGGACAGCAGTGAGAGGTGTCGTAATATTTCCATAATTCTTAACAAACTTGCGATAATATCCTGTTAAACCCAGAAATCCACGTAATATTTTGAGAGTCTTTGGGCGAGGCCAATCTTGCATAGATTTAATATTTTTAGGATCCACCCTGACACCTGCCTTGCCAACAATATGACTTAAGTACTCAACTTATGAAGCACCAAAAGAACATTTATATTGTTTGAGGAAAATTTGGTGATGAGAGAGTAGATGTAGAACTCGATCCACATGAGCAAGATGGGATGTCCAGGTTTTACTATAGATGAGGATATCATCAAAGAAAACTAAGACAAAATGATGGATAAAATGACGGAAGACATGATTCATGAGGCTTTGGAAAGTGGAGGGAGCATTACACAAGACAAAGGGCATGACCAAAAAATCATCGTGGCCCTCATGAGTTTTAAATTCATTCTTAGGAATGTCTGCCTCTTTCATATGTATCTGGTGGTATATAGAATGAAGATCAAGTTTAGTAAAGAACAGGGCACCACTCAATTCATCTAAGAGCTCATTAATAACAGGAATGGGATATTTGTCTTTGATGGTGAGTTTGTTCATGGAAGGCAGGACACATGCACCAAGAGCCTTCTTTCTTAAGGACCATGACCATAGGAGAAGAGTAAGGGATCGTACTAGGACGGATAACACCTATGGTGAGAAATTCTTGAATAATTTTCTCAATTTCATTTTTCTGGGAAAAGGGATGATGATAGAGATGAACATTTGGAGGAAGGTTGTTGGGGACAAGGGGAATGGAATGATCATGAACACCATGAGAAGGAGGAAGTCCCTAGGTAGTGGAAAACCAAATTTTTGTTTGGAGAGGATGGATTGGAGGTCGTGTGGCATAGAGGGTGTCTCAATGGCATGGAGTTGTGCAATAATGCCAGAATGACCTTTTTTGAGGAGCTTTTCCATGTGATGGGAACTGATGATCTCTGGGGAACCGGTGGTGATGCCTTGGAACTTATATTTTTGTCCCTCCTGGTTGAATTGCATGGTTAATTCCTTAAAATCCATGAGAATGGGACCTAGAGTCATTATCCATTCTGCACCCAACACAATGTCACAACTTCCCATGTCGATAGAAAATATATGAGATTTCATGTGGTACTGACCAATTTGGAGACGCACATTTTCACAACGCCCCCCACATTTTGTTGACCCGCCATTGACAATCATGATTTGAAAATTATTGATTGCACAGATGTAACAATTACTTTCTTGGGCAATGCGGCGATGAATAAAATTATGGGTGCTTCCACCAAGGATGATGACCTTCCAATGCTTAATGTAACCAATTAGCTTCAGGGTTTGGGGAGTAGAGAACCCAATGAGAGCATTCAGGGAAATGATTGGTTCAAATTCAGGAGGGTCAGAGAGTGGGCTCATATCAGTGGGTTTAGGTGACTTGGCCACAGGGGGGGCTTGGCATCATTTTCTGAAACATCCTCAGAGATGGCCATAAAAATATTTAGTTCCTTTCACTTGTGCCCAAGAAAATATTTTTCATCACAATTATAACAAAGGAATTTGAGTTGGAGTTCAACCATTTCTTCCCTAGCCAATTTCAGGATCTTTAGTGGAGTGGAAGGAGGAGTGGGAGTGACTAGTTTAGGGCGAGGAATAAAGGAGGGTTTTTGGGTTTGAGAAGATACAAAATGTTGTGCTTCCTTATCTCTTTTAGTAGATTCCACCCAAAACTGATACCGAGCCATTAGGTCATGCAAATCTCATCCTTAAGGCCACTGATAAAACATTCTCGGAAAAAAGCATCAGACATGTCCTCTATACGGAAATTCAATCGCCCAAAAGTGGCTATAAAGTCTTCCAGTGTACTAGATTGTTTCAACTTTGTCAAATGGCCTAAATGGTTGGTGTCAGTTTCAAAGAGTTCATAAATATTTTCCAAAAATTGTGTCCAAGCCACATACCCTTGGAGGGCATTTTTTCTCCATTTCCACCATTGCCAACATTCTTGATCTAGATACATAACACCATATCGGAGTTTGTCCAACTCATTTGTAATTCCATACAAAGATAAATAATGTTCCATTTGATTTACCTAGCCATGATGAAGAGGGAAAATGAAAATGATCAGGTGGGACCACACAGAAAATGGGTTATGGGTGAAGTGTATCACGACGATCAAGGCGACAAGGGGAATCCAATGGGGTAAGGCCCAAATAAGGGTGTTGGAAGGGGGTCGGGTCCATGGGAAAAAAAATTGTTGAAAAATAATAGGTATGACTATGATAAGGGTGAAGAGAGGAATCCAACAGGAAGAATATTGCAGTGTTGAAATGCCCAGATTCTTAACAGGAAGAAATGTGTAGTAATTTTGCAACCCAAATGCAGGAGGCACAGTTGCGTGGCAATAGATCTTATTTGTTCTAGGTTTTTTTTCATCCCAAGGGTTAGGGTATGCAGGGTGTCTACAGACAAGGGTTTTCCTTGTGCTATAGCTCTCTGATATACGTGTGAGGTCCAACAATAGCACTCAACCCAATATCTCATGGCACCAACTAAAGAGGCTAGACCATGCCCTTAGCCGTACTACCTGACTACCCATGTACTAGAGAGTATCTTCATGAGTGTTGTTATTGGTGGCACTATAACAGTCAGGAATCTGATCGATTCATCTATGGAGGGATTCAGGAGATCTAGGTTTATTTGTATACAGGTGTTGTCTGATCCGCTACCACTCGAAGGGGTACCAATAGGGGTTACAAGGGTGGCCAATAGATGTGCGCTTAAGTACCACTTGTATTTCCTGCATGTATGAGACATCGACCATGAGTTTATGCACGTAATGACAAATATCTATAGCTTTAATATGTCAGAATACGTCTCTACCCTGAGAAAAAAATAACCTACAATTTTATGCCAATGAAAGTGCTATGATACCACTTGTAGTATTCCAAATATAAAATAGTATGCAGAACATAAATATTTTAGCTAGAAATGGAAGAACAACAATGATATAACCAAAATAATACCAGAATAACACCAGAAAAAGCACCTTGATTAATGATAGCAATGTTCACTTGCCTCTTCGAGGGGGGAACCTCCACCAGAGCAGAGCTCTATTACAATAATATACAATACAAGACTTCTCATACCCTCTACTCCTATTTATACTAAATTTGTATATCCAAAAGAACAATCTAGAGGAAGATCCTTCTAGAAGCGGAAGATTATATTAGGTCTTCTTACATTTGACTTGTTCTTCCTTATTTCTACGCCTTATTAATATTGGTCTTTATTACATGGAAACATATTATTCTACCTATGTGAGGGGTTAGGGAGGTTAGGTCCCTAACAGTTTCATTATAGTCAATTCCTTCAACTTGGGTAAATTATTTGGAAACTAATTGAGCCTTGTGTCTTTCAACACTTCCATATGATGCATACTTAGTTCTATAGACCCATTTGCATATGACAAATTTTCTTCCTTTCAGAAGAGGTACAAGATCCCAAGTGTCATTTTCCATTAAAGAACAATACTCTTCATTCATTGTTGTATCCCAATATGGATGACCTGAAACTTCTGCAAATGTCTCTGGATCATGAGTCTTTGAAACTTGATCCAAAAGATAAGAGGCTCGTTGGAACTGTGAACGTGTTCAACGTTGATCTGAAGGATCATCGGTAAGATCACTAGTTGCTTCTCGTGTTGAATGGACCCATCTAGGAAGAAGTGGTTTTGGTGCAGGTTCAGGTTCAATAGACTCATTTGGAGGAAGGTGAGCAGGTGGAGGTGTAATTTCATCCTCACTATCATCTTCTGAAGAAGAAGAAACCAGAATAGGAACATAAGAAGGCACAAACAATGAATATGACTAACAGGTTGTAGATGGCACAAATGTCAAATTAGGCTCGTAGGCCAAGAGATTTTCATCAAATTTAACATCTCTTCTAAAAATAATTTCATTACAATGTGGTTAAAGAATTGGGCCATTAGGAAGTGTTCCCCACTTCCTTGGCCACTCAGGATGAGGGGGAAATCCTTAATTAGTATTGTAGTTAGTATTATAGTTAGTTTCAGATATTTCTATTATAGACAATAGTTCACTTTAGCATTTTTCGTTGCAAGCATTTAGTGTGATTTTAGCAATTACTCTTGTAAGAATTTAGTTAGTTGTTTCAACTGCTATTGTAATCAGCTAATAATGAGAAGGAAAAAATGTCCTTGCCTATAGAAGGCACTCCTCTCTCACTCAAGAAAATGTGATGGTTATTTTCTCTTCAAATTTTTCTTCTCCATTTTCATGCATATTCTATTTTCTATGCTCCGCACTATCTAATTTTTGTTCTTCATTTCACATTTAGTTTTCTATGTGTTTTTCATATCTGAATTACAGATCAATTGGTATCAAAGCCTAGATCCAAGTCACCTTCTTCTCAGCCACGAAATTCAAAAGAGAGGTCATCCAACAAATTTTTTTCTCAGATCCAAACGTCCTTATTAGGACTTCCAATGCGCCCTCCTCAGGGCTTCCAACATGTTAATTTTTCACCATTCTCCGCATGCCTTATTCATGGTATTGGGTTCCTTATTAGATCACTCAGGAGTTTAGTGATTCTCATCACAACATCCAGTGATGGATTGGCATTCACGATGAATGAAAATTAAGTCATCGTGAAGAGAGTCCTCTACAAAGTATTTTGCATCCACTGCCGCAACTCCCATTCAGGGTTTAACAATGGCTTTCCAGGAGCTACTCTGTCTGCAATAACACATATCTCCAACACCCATGTTGCAAGTTGATACATGCTTCCAATTACCAAATTTTTTGGGCCAAATGAATGGTGTGAATGTCGACTCTTGGCTTCATAGTCTTTCCACATACTTTCGTACATGTCTTGAGATGACAGAAGATATGAAGCTTCAAATCATTGGTTTGCAACTCGAGGGAATTGTGCATACATGTTGGGACACTCAGTTGGAGAATTATTCCTGGTTCATGGATATAAGTGACCCAGTTTAGACACATACGCCACACATTACCACGTGGGAGGGATTTTTCCAGGCACTCAGAGATCGCTTCTATCACCTGGTATATCAAAAAAACTTCCTTTCCAAATGGTTGCATCTCAAAAAACTCTCCCATAAATCAATACAGAGTGACATAGAGGTCTTCTGCAATTTTCTCATCCGGCTACACATTTCAGATCCATAAGAGGTATTGATTGTCAAATTTAATTCTATTTTATTAACAATTTTTCGTCATGAAGTCGAGTTGTTTGAGTATCCTTCCTTGGAAAAACAATTTATTCAGGTCTTGGCCATGGAGAGTAAAGTATATCCTCAAATCCACTCTCCCCCAACCTGATATGGTTCTTCTACTATTATTCCATCACATACTGAGCATTCCCTAGTTTCCCCTGCGTCCCCATACACACCCAGAAATGTGCCATGGTGTACCTTTCATAAGACCAACTTGCATGCATCTACAGACTGTTAGGAACTTAAGAACATTCACACCAAGTAGAATATATTTGCAAAGGTTAGTCAGCCAAATTCCTCTGACCATCCTGAAGTGGTCTCTCTCGACAATCCTATCGAAGTGGACCCTTATTTAATCCTTATGACCACTAATGAACTCTACATCTATAATATACCCTTGTTTGCACATAATTGTCAGATTAAGCATGAGTTGGATACTCTCATCTTAGACAATAGAATCCAAAAGAACCTCATGGCCCAGAACTTGGTCACATGCATGAACCTCCCCACCACTCTGCAATGGACCCCATACCATCTCTACTAGGTACAAAAGGAAGGCCCTCGTCTCACTATCTCACAGTGTTGTGTGATTTTCTTTGTGATTGGCCCTTTTCGAGATAATGTAGTGTGGGATGTCTCTCCTTTTGATTGTGTCTATTTGTTACTTGGAATTCCCTACCAACATGCCCAACATGCTATCTATCATGCTAAATCTCATCAATACCACTTGCAACATGAGGGGCGCACCTATGTTCTTACTTCTTCTGCTCTTAAATCCACCCATCCTATTACTGACCACGCGGTCGTTAATCAAGTCATTATGAACCAATGCATCTCTTTATGCTTAGTTCACCCCATTAACCTAGACACCTGGAATAACCTTGTACCTCCTGCCATGGATCCCCCACTCCAAGAATTTGCAAATGTCGTCACACAACCCATATAATTTCCCTTGTCTCACTCTATTGTGCTCACACTTGATCTAATTCTTAGTGCTTCTTTTCCCGACACCCTATCCTATCACATCACTCCCTGAGAGGTTGTTGCGATGGAACACCCAATTGGTCAACTTTTGAACTTAGGCCATATTCCACCTTCATTGTCTCCATGTTTTTCCCCCTCCTTTGTTATTCCAAACAAGGATGATTCGAAATGGCACCCAGTGACCCACTATTGTGCCCTTATAAAGCCAATGTTAAAACCTACTACCTCCTACCCTGGATTGAGGAATTGTTTGACCACTTACAAGGGGATTATTCCTTCCAACATATGGATTTGATAGCTAGCTACCATCAAGTGTGCATGAATGCAGCAAGTCATTTGGGTAAATGTGTGATCATTTATCTTGATGATATCTTGGTCTTCAGTAATTCTTGGGCAGAACATCTCCAGCATGCCTGCAACATCCTCGAGCTATTGCGGGAACATACACTTTAGGTAAATAAATCATATGTGGGACACACATTAGTTCCACATTTGGAGCTCATACTAGAAACATCACGGGGTCGATAAGATCCATATCAAGTATATATTTTGGCACAATGTCCAACACAATCTAATTCCCATGACCTCAAGATTTTTTTTCTAAAGGTTGGGCACCACTTCTCTCCACTTCCGCCTGCATTATACTCTACACATGTTCTTCATTTTTCGCATCAAAATCAGCCCTTCGATATTAAGAAGGATGCATTTCAGTTCATGAGTGGGGCAGTACTTAAACAAGGAGGTCATTCGATGGCTTTCAATTTAGAGACCCTTTCTCCTTCTGGCTCGACACATCACCAATAGGAACATCAGTCAACTCGGTGTTTTATCCATATGTTGACTCGACGCTATACTCAGGAAGCAGTTATCTTATGAGCAACCCAAGAACGTGCGAAATAGAGATGTGATAAGAATCACACACTATTTTTATTTCAGTTAGAATATCATGTATGGATCTTGCTGGACAAGTACCAATTCAAACGCCAACATCATTTGCAGCACAATTTCCCTCATTTGATGATGGAAGCAGGGATGATTCTCGATCTAAACATGGAGGAACTGGGCCACCAAGAAGTGCACCCCGCTTCCTTGGCCACTTAGGATGAGGGGGAAATCCTTAATTAATATTGTAGTTAGTGTTATAGCTAGTTTCATGTATTTCTATTGTAGACATTAGTTCTCTTCGGCACTTTACGCTGCAATCATTTAGTGCGCTTTTAGAAATTATTGTTGTAAGAATTTAGTTAGTTGTTTCAAATTATATTGTAATCAACTAATAACAAGAAGGAAAAAATCACCTTTCCTATAAAAGGTGCTCCTCTCTCACTCAAGAAAATTTAATGGTTATTTTTTGTTCTAATCCTTCTTCTCCATTTTCATGTATATTCTATTTTCTTTGCTCCGCTATCTATTTTTTGTTCTTCATTGCGCATTTAGTTTTCTGTGTGTTTTTTAGATCTGAATTGTAGATCAAGAAGTCTATAACATTTGACATATTCATAATAACCAAAAAATATACACTTCTCACTTTTAGGCTGCAATGCTTTCATTTTCTCATCAGAAATGTGAGTCCATGCTACACTGCCAAATACACGAAAGTGATTTACATCTAGCTTAAGTTTATTCCATGCTTCTTCCGATGTTATATTTTTAAGAGCCTTTGTGAGAGTTTGATTTACTATGTAATTTTCATATTTAATGGCTTCCGCCCAATACTTTATATTTAATCCCTTATATTGGATCATCCAATTAGCCATTTCTTTTACTGCATGATTCTTTCTCTCAGCAACACCATTTTGTTGTGGTGTATATGGAACAATGTGTTGCATTTGGATGCCCTGTGAAATGTGATAACTTGTAAATTTATTTTTCACATATTTTCCTCCATTACCTGTTCTTAACCTTTGAAATTGATGTCTAGATTATTTTTCTACAAGGGCCTTGTAGGCCAAGAACTTGTCAAAACAAATTCTCCTAATTTTTAAGAAGTAAACCCAAGTGCTTATGGAAAAATCATTAATGAAAGTTAAGAAATACTTGCACCCAGAAAAAGAAGGATAAGAAAGTGGACCAAACAAGTCATTGTGAACAAGCTGCAAAGGGGTCGAGGTGTGCCAAGAGGCGTTTGTCAAAATTGTCTCAATGATGTTTTTCGAGAACACAACCGACACAAACACCATCTATGCATGAAACAAGAGGAATATAATTCACAATATATTGATTTCATAGTTGTTGCAATGATCAATAGTTTAGATGACCAAAAATCTCATGCCAAAGTTTTCTCAAGTCATTTCTATGAGCAACAAAAACTTATGGAAAATATGATGACCCAAAGTTGTCAAACTTGTACAACCTGGTAATATCATCAACAATTTGAATTGCAAGAACATGTTGAGGATATTTTGATCCTTGATTACAACTTGGTGAGGTGAAAACTCTATGGTTTTACCTTCACTTGAATGAGTGATTTGATATATTGATAGAAGGTTGCAGGAAAGACTTGGAACACATCATGCATCATTAAAATGGTCATTGTCTACTTGAACTGTTCTAGACCCTACAACACTAAGATATCTATCATCACCAACAAATATTTTCTTGGTGTTACATTCATTTAGAGAAGAAAATAAGGCTTTATCCTTATACATATGATAAAATTCTCTAGAATCAATAAGCCACCCATCAGAAGAAGTAGAAGTTGCATTGAAGGAGAAACCAAAAGCAGAAAGTGCATGCCCATGAGAAGAAGAAGTAGAATCTATATTTATGTTGTGCTTCTTCACCACTGCTTATAAAGATACCATCTTCTTAAAACATTTGGACTCATCATGACCATATTTCCCACAAAAGTTGCAATGTTTGTCACTCTTCTTACTTTTATATTTCCCTCCTTTGTCACCATTAAGAGAAGAAGTTGGCTAAGAGGTTTTGGGACCCTTTTTTTACTTTTTATTGTGGTGAGGATGTTTCTTCTTGAGATTCTTGGATTTATCTTTCTGTTGGACTACTAAGGCTTTGTTGTAGGTACCTGAAATGCTAATCAATCCAAGTTGTAGAAGCTTATCTATCTCTCAAATCAAAGCATCACAGAAGGACTCAAGATAGGGTTTTTTATAAGCACTCCCTAGAGCTTCTCTAGTGGCATAAAAGGTATATACAAAAACACAATATGCATTACCAAGCTTAGCAAGAATAACATATATAGATCTATCATCCTACAGATATAGTTGGCATTTGATACACAAAAATCTAAGTCTTAAGATAAACTTAGATAAGTAATCTTAAATGCAAGGAAAATCATTTGGACTTAAATTCATTAATTGATTCTCCAACTCGTAAGCTCAAATAATGTTGTGTATACCAAACACAACTTCAAGCTTTTTTCAAGATTTATTGGGGGCATTAAGTCCTTGAAGGTGAAACCTTAAATCAGGAGAGATGGAAATTCTAATTATTCCACAAGTTTCATCATTCCTATTAATACATTTGTCGTACTTGTCATCATCAGTAGGTTCTTCTTCTTTTCCCAAAGCAATTTGGCGCAGTCCTTTACTTCTTAATAAATCCTCCATATGGGATTTTCATTGGAAGTAGTTGGTGCTGGTAAGAAAAGGATCATTGGGAGATGTCATATTAAAATATGCATAAAAAAATGAAATTGATGGTCTGAATGGAAACATCTCGAAAAAATAGGTTGTTTAAAAAAAACGGAACTGAAAACAGACTTCGGATGTGAAATTTATGCCCTTTTGAGAAAAAACATAAACGATAACCAAAGAGCCACATGATAGGTGGAATTTGGTCCATGTGGTGATACCCCTTCTAATAACCTCACTTTTACAAAAAAGTTGCTTATTAAGTGACCCACTTATATAGAATAAGAGGGGATCGCTTTTACAATGAAGTTACTTTATAAAATAAAATTGCATGCAAAATAAATAATTTTAAAATAAAATATTAAAATTACTTGTAGTGATTCACTTTTATAATTTAAGTGAAATACATTTTACAATGGATGTATAAACTATTTCAAAAAATTGACAAAAAGGAGACTTGAACTCAAGACCTCTTAGTGCAAAACATATTGTATTGTTTAGAAGGAGGATTGAGGGTGTTGTTGTTGTGGAAGAAAGCCTTGGAAAGTCTGCTCATAAAAATTATTTTCACACAAGAAAAAAATTTCGCTTCTTGATGGAAACAAGAATTAGATCTCAGTTAGTTTACCCACAAAATGCAAGTTTTCCCTCTCTTTTTTATTTATCGAGATCACACAAGGTGCACAACAACGAGGATACGTAGACAAGAAAATCATTTTTGATCTATTTTTGATTTGTAGATATCGCAATTGGCGCAAGGAAAAGAGGATACACAGATCGAAAAGAGTAGCAACCCAGAAATACAAAATAGAAAACTAAAATATTATCTCTGCAAAAATTTAAAAGGGAGTATTTCATCTTTATACCTCCAGATCTAATTGAAATGGCCATATATTGGGAAAATAGAAACAATTTCAAGTGAAATGAAAATCATTAATGACTGATACGAGTGATTTTGATGCATTGGAACATTCCTATCATCCCAGAAATGTACATAAATGGTAGAAACCAAAGATGAGGCAACACGTCTTCACAATCTCGATCTACAACGGGAGTGGATCTTCAAATGTGATTCGATACCATGTTCGAAAACATGGGTATTCCAATAGAGGAAGAACACCTTCATTATCCACTCACACAACCAAATCAAAGATAAACACATCGATGTTTTGACATGGTAAAACCCCTATGGGGAAACATCCACGGCCCCAGCGATCTTGGCCACTTGGAGCAATTTATTAATGCAAAAAAATATTACAGATATTTACGAGAGAGTTTCTCACAATCAATCATCATAAAATGAACCTCCATGCTCTTTAAATAGAGATCATGGACCAATCAGGTGCTAAGCCAAGGATCAATGTAATTGTTAAGATCGAGGATAATATGAACCATCAGATCACTTTATGTCAGGAACATATCATGATCGTTGAATTTCCTAACTACAAATACATACTAAAGAAACACACTTTTACCTAACGAAACATTAGACCAAGTTTATCTTAACTAAATCCTAAGTATTTAAATATCCTAACATGTTTCTATTGCTTGTAACAAAGTATTCATCCTATGACTTCTATCTCTCTTTAATTTT
>ML800170.1:67024-80936 GCA_009831015.1 Picea engelmannii
AATTTTCAAATAAACTTCTAAGCATATTTAAAAGAAAATAGAAAATCAAAATTTAAAAAAAAAAAATTAAACAATTTTACAATACAAAACCTATGAATTTTAATTGAAACTAAAGTAAAAAAAAAAATGCAAATATAAAAAAATTTAATAACATTTAAAGCCAAAAATAAAATTAAAATAAAATACAATTTTGCAATTGAAATAACATAAAATTTTAATTAAAATTAAAACCAAAAAAAAAAATTAAAAAAAATTACAAACCTACATATTATTCGGGTGTCAAGGGGGGTGATGTCCGGCATTACCTTAGCCCCCACGAGCTAATTCATGGTCCCATGGGACTAGAGCTTAACCTGTGGGGGTTGGGGAAATGTTGGGCATCGCCCCCCACGGCACCCATGGTGCCCAACCAGCCCGCGTGAGTTGGTTGGGCATTGTGGGTGTTGTGGGGGGCGATGTCAGACATCGCCCCAGCCCTCACGGGCTAATCCCTAGCCCCATGGGACCATAAATTAGCTCCTTGGGGATGGGGTGATGCCCAACATCACCCCCCATGGCACCCATGGCACTCAACTAGCCCATCCCTACACGAAATTCTAAGTGTTAAGATAAACTTAGATAAGTAACCTTCAATGCAAGGAAAATCATTTGGACTTAACTTCATTAATTGATTCTCCAACTAGTGAGCTCAAATAATGTTGTGTATACCAAACACAACTTAAATATTTTTCCAAGATTTATTGGGGGCATTTAGTCCTTGAAGGTGAAACCTTAAATCAGGAGAGATGGAAATTCTAATTATTTTTGTTTTTTTAACAAAAACTGGGGAAATTATATTAATGGTGTGGATGAATCCACTGGTGTTACAAAAAAAGGTTCTCATAGACTGTGACGAGTTCCCTCTCGAGGAGACTTCATTACAAAAATGGGGATTGTCATATAGTAAGTCGCATCCCCCGTGGTTTACAAAATTCTTGTATGTTGAGTTTCCTGGAAATATTCGGCAGTAGAACCACTGAAAAAATCTATTTGGCAATACATACAAAGATTTGAGTTTAATTACCCTTATCTACTTGGGATTGTTGTATGTTCACCCAAAATTATGGGAGGGGTTCGTTTAGGTCTGGAACTTGGTTGATCGCGTTTGACTGGACGTTCCTTGAGTGACCCTGTTGAACTTCTGATTTTCTTGGAGAAGGTTGTGATTCATCTAGTTGATCCAGTCTTTTTTGCAGTATCTTGATCTGTAAGCGGTTGGTTTCGATTTGACTTTGTTGGGAATTGCTTTCATCTTGAATCTTGCCTATCAGAAATCGGTGTTGGGATCGGGTCTCCATCTCGAAGGCACGATTGGCACTCATCACTCCCATTTGCACTCTTAGGCTACTGCACCCACCACAGTCAACCTCCTAGTCATCCTTGGGCCAACTTCCCTAGTCATCATGAGCAACACTTTCTTGTTGCATTTCACTGTTTCCTGATGAGTGGCCAGACTTGGCCGACTCTTGAGGGTTCTACATGGTGCCAAGAAGGGAATTCGGGCAAAGGGAGAGGTTGGCCTGTGAACACTAAGGAACAACTTGCAAAGGTACGAGAGGTCGGCTAAAAGGATGAAAGACAGAGAGCAGCGTGGAGGACAAGGGAGTACAGAATTTCTGAGAATTACAATGGAAGGAATTCAGGGGGCCGTGAAGAAGCGCTAGGCCACACTAGGATCTGAGGATGGGGGGAGGGGAAGATGCGAGAACCAGTGACTCTGGGTAAGGAGAGACCCAGGTTATTCATAGAAAAATCTTGGTTTGTCGCAATGGTGGCGAGAATGCTAGAATAAATAACATCTGGATCCAATAAGGCAAATGAGCGGAAGGGATTTCCCACAGGGGCCACATATTGGGCAAGGACGTTTGCATGATTGTTGAAGGAGGGAATGACGTAATATATTGTTGGTTTGTGGGAGGATTCCTGCATACTATATTGTCCGACACCATGGAAGGGAGATTGGAGGTGAGGCTGACGACAGGGGAGTTGTTTCTTTATGGGAGAGGAGAGTCTCGTACTAAAATTACACACAGATGAAGGGACGAGCTTGGATTTCCCACGCAAAGAAAGGATTTTGCATTGTCTGAAATAATGGCCACCTTGTTGTCTCAGGATTAGTGGTTCACGCATGGTGCATGCCACCTGATGGGTCTGCGTTTTCTCTTATCTTCGTGGATGACTGCAAGTGTCCACCTTATGTTGATGGGGCAGCTTTTCCAATCACCCAGGGGACCCAGTCTTTACTACATGGATAATCCCCCTTCCCTCTTATTTTGGGCGTGGCAACAATCCTTCCTACCCATGTGCCCAGGAGTTTTTTTTGGACCTCGAGGGTAGCACCTTCTTTCGTCGGCCTTCTTTTGATCCTGGGTGATCATTAGTAGAGGGGTGCTTGGGTTGAAACTTCGTCTATACTTAGGGCACCTGGGTTCACCCCTATTGTTGCATTGGCCATCTTGTCGGCTTCACTGTTATTGTCCCTTAGTATGTGGTAGAAGGTGGTTTTGATATCTCTGGAGACCATTCTGGTTTTGTCCATGATTTTCTTTAGGATTGGGTCTCTGGGGTTTGTTCCCTTTACCATCCATCGTATTATGGTTTTGGAATCCCCTAGGACTACAAGCTCTCAGATTCCCTTAGTCTAGGCTAGTTGTACACCTTATAAGAGGGCATAGGCCGCTGCTTTATTGTTGGTTTTCGTCCCCAAATTCCAATGGTAGCTTGAGGCTTTTTTTCCTCCGGGATCAAAGAGTACCCCCCCCTGGCACCTGCCTCCCCTAGAAATTCTAATTATTCCATGGGCTTCATCAATCCTATTAATCCATTTGTCATACTTTTCATTATCATAGGTTCTTCTTCTTTTCCCAAAGCAATTTGGTACAGTCCTTTACTTCTTAATAAATCCTCCATATGGGATTTTCATTGGAAGTAGTTGGTGCTAGTAAGAAAAGGATCATTGGAGATGTCATATTAAAATATGCATAAAAAAATGAAATGATGGTCTGGATGGAAACATCTCGAAAAAATAGGTTGTTTAAAAAAAACGGCACTAAAAACAGACTTCGGATGTGAAATTTATGCCCTTTTGAGAAAAAACATAAATGATAACCAAAGAGCCACATGATAGGTGGAAGTTGGTCCATGTGGTGATACCCCTCCTAATAACCTCATTTTTACAAAAAAGTTGTGTATTAAGTGACCCACTTATATAGAATAAGCGGGGATCAATTTTACAATGAAGTCACTTTATAAAACAAAATTGCATGCAAAATAAATAATTTTTAAATAAAATATTAAAATTACTTGTAGTGATTCACTTTTATAATTTAAGTGAAATACATTTTACAATGGATGTATAAACTATTTCAAAAAAGTGACAAAAAGGAGACTTGAACTCAAGACCTCTTAGTGAAAAACATATTGTATTGTTTAAAAGGAGGATTGGGGGTGTTGTTGTTGGTGGTGGTGGTGTTGTTATAGAAGAAAGCCTTGGAAAGCATGATCATAAAAAATATTTTCACACAAGAAAACAATTTCTCTTCTCGATGACAACAAGGGTTAGATCTCAGTTAGCTTACCTGGAAAACACAAGTTTTCCCTCTATTTTTTATTTACCGAGATCGCACAAGGCGCATAAGAATAAGCATACGTAGACAAGAAAATTATTTCTGATCTATTTCTGATTTGTAGAGATCACAACGGGCATAGGGAAAAGAGGATACACAGATCAAAAAGAGAAGCAACCCAGAAAAAAAATAGAAAACTGAAGTATTATCTCTGCAAAAATTTAAAAGGGCGTATTTCAGCTTTATACCTCCAAAACTGATTGAAATGGCCATATATTGGGAAAATAGAAACCTTTTTAAGTGAAATTTAAAGCATTCATGACTGATACGAGTGCTTTTGATGCAATGGAACATTCCTATCAGCCCAGAAATGTACAGAAATGGTAGAAACCAAAGATGAGGAAAAATGTCTTTACAATCTCGATCTACAATGGGAGCGGATCTTCAAATGTGCTCTGATACCATGCTTGAAAACATGGGTATTCCAACAGAGGACGAACACCTTTAGTAGCCACTCACATAATCAAATCAAATATCAATACATTGATGTTTTGACATGGTAAAACACCTACGGGGAAACATCCACGGCCCCAGCCATACTGGCCACTTGAAGCAATTTATTAATGCAAAAAAAAATATTACAAAGGTTTACAAGAGAGTATCTCACAATCAATCATCGTAAAATGAACCTCCATTCTCTTTAAATAGATATCATGGACCAATCAGGTGTTAATCCATGGATAAATGTAGTTGTTAAAATCGAGGAGAATATGAACCATTGGATCACTTTATGTCGGGAACATATCATGATCATCGAATTTCCTAACTACAAATGCATACTAAAGAAACACACTTTTACCTAACAAAACATTAGACCAATTTTATCTTAACTAACTCCTAAGTGTTTAAATATCCTAACATGTTTCTATTGTTTGTAACAAACTATTCATCCTATGACTTATATCTCTCTTTAATTTTCTGACTTTATTTTTCAACCTTTGATTTTCCATTTTCAATATCATATTTTCCTTTAATATCTTTGAGTAACCAGTATTATAAGTTTTGAATGAAGCAAAAGATACAAGCCTTACCTTTCCTTTTCTTTCTTTGAATATTGCCAATCCTCGGTTGGATGGTTGCATCCATTCTTCCCCCAAATGTTGTCTCGTCTAGCGAATGAATAGGTACCTCTTCTCCCAATGTTGTCGTAGTCTTGTTTTCATAAGCCTCCATAGATTCTATCTGAAGTGCCTCTTTTGTAGATTTAATCTCATGTATAAATTCATTTTTTAGCATTTATGTGGAATTACCCTTTTTCACCTATGTGCATACATCCTCGTTCTCCTCTGTAGCTTCATCATCATGCTCATCTCAAAAATCTGATAATGCAATTACCTTGTGAACCTCATGTGGTCTAGTTTGAAATTTTGAGACCCTCGATTCATTTTTTATATTACTACAGGATCGTCTCAATCATGTAGCTTCATTATCCTATAGATTCTTTACTTTATCTTTTGACTGTGAGGGTTTGTCATGACAGGGTAAAACCCTTGCCCTAAGTTTTCTTTGCATATTACTTCGAAAATCATACCAATTTACCTCTTCTTTTTCCATAACCATCCTAAATGTGTAATGAATTTAATGTGATAAACCCATGAGGGTTGAGTGTTTTTGAAAGGATCATTCCATCTTAACTAATTATTTCATAAGAAAGAAAGGAAAATTCATTAAATTCTCATTTTTAAGATGTAATAGGATCCTAATGTGGTAGTGAAATACAACGTTGAAACGCCATTCGTAAGTAATCAACTTTTGGATTTTTGTATGCAAATTAACCCTTACAATTTTATGGTGGTTTGGTAATGTAGTTTAACCAATCAATTGGAACAATAGCAGAAGAATTGTAATGATAGTATGCCTTACATACCAATGAATGAAAATGCTACGAGGTTTGATAATTTTGTAGCAATGATGTGTATGAGTGTCAACTTATGATTTCAAATCAAAAGTTAGTTGAGGATAACCATAAGATAATTCGAGTTATTTTTTTAATAGTTTTCACATAGGATTGTGAGATGAATGAGGATTATAGGCTAGAATTTATTCTTTTAAGGTCAAATATACCCAGGTCAAAACCTTAGATCTCCATTTTCTTTATAATTTAACCCAGATTTTGAATTATGTCTCCCAAATCAAAATTGAATGTTGATAACTTTAGTATTTTTAGCCTCAAATGATCCTCATATTGGTAATGATAAGGAACAGGGGTGAAAGTTTTATTTTTAAACACAAATGGAGGTTATTAAACAGGGAACAAAAGACATGGAGATTATGGACAGTGAAAGAAAAATGGACAATGAGGAATATGAACAGTGATGAAGAATGTGGACAATGGACAGTGATAAAGGTAAATGGAGTATATCTAGTTAGTTTATATATGGATTGTTTCCAATTTCCAAGTTTATGAAATAAAACCAAAGATACAAATAAGAGTTTTCTCAATTATTTAAGTAGAACAAATCATTTGATCCTTTGAAACTCTCCCTTCACAAGGCCTGCTATTGCCAACAACTTTGGATGTTAACATAGATGCCGACTTAACGAGAACTGTGACCTTAAAATGAGAACTCTAACCCTTAAAACCCATATTTTTGCATAAAAAACATGAAAATAAACCCCCAAATCAAAAAGTGGTGCTACCGGTAGCACCATTTTTTTAAACAGGGTCAAAATTACAACAATTTTCAAACATGGCCTTCGATACTTTTACAGTAGCTCAGAAAAACCTTAAAATCAACACCTAAATCAAAAAGTGTTGCTACGTAAACCAAAATATTTTTTCCTAAAAGTGAAAATCATATTTATTTATGACCTAATTGAAATTGTGACATTGAGAAGAAAACCCTAGCTAAAAAAAAACCCAAAATTGGACCCCAAATGGTCACTTGAAAATTTATTTACAATTTGTTTTTTTTAATTTACATTAAAAAAATAGAAAGAACAAAATTTTTGCAAATAATTTTTTTTTAAATGACCAAAAAAACACATTTAAACAAATATATTCAAAATTCAATTTAAAAAAAAAAAAGTGAAAAAGAAAAATAACTAAAAATAAACAAACAAAAAATTAAAATTTTCCTCCAAAAACAATAATTTTAAAAAACATTATATAATTTTTGTACAAAAGAATCATTAAAAAACCTTTAAAAAGTAAATTTAAAAAAAAAATTACTCGAAAAAGGCAAAGAAATAACAAAAATCAACAAAACAAATGTCTAAAATAAAAATAAAAAATATTAAAAAAACTTTAAATTAAACTTTAAAATTAAAATAAAAAACAAAAAATTCAAAAATATATATTTTAAAAACAATATCTAAATGAAAACAAAACAATTTTAATAAAATCAATAACGAAAGAATAAAAAATAAAAAAAATAAACCATTTTTAAAATAAACTTCTAAGCATATTTAAAAAAATAGAAAACCAATATTAAATTTGAGCTCATTTTGGAAAATAACATGTGAACCAGCACATATCACACTTCGTTTCCTCCCCCCCTATCTCCTCACGCATGACCTCCACTCTGGGAGGGGCCTCAGGGCCCCCCACTCCCAGCCGCCTCCCTCTCCCTCCTCCCTGGATGTTGCAGCCTTTGCCTCTCTCATCACCTCTCTTCCCAAGACGAACATGCAAACCCCTGCAAATTTCGTGAAAAATCTAGATCAAATCCCCTCGGTCCAAATCCAAGGTAGCTCTAGAACGCTCGCTCTAAAATTTGCAGACCATGCACTTATAGGGAAGTTTACTGGAATCTAGCCCTCTCCTCGGGCTATGGTGATTTGGATCGACAAGAACTGGAAACCCCACCTGAAAGCTAATCTTTCGTATTTTCTATGTGGAAGAGGCTTCTTTGCCTTTCTTTTCGAAGACAAATCAGATCAAGATCTTATATTTAGAAGCAGGCCATACTTCATGGGCTCCAGAGGTATGTATCTCAATAGCTGCACCCCGGATTTCAGCCCCAAGAATGATATTCTTAATGCAGTTCCAGTTTGGGTTCGCCTCTCCTTCCTTCCTCTGCATTGCTGGAATAATGAAACTATTCGTTCTATAGGTAACACCCTTGGGAAATATATAGATCGAACAGAACCTAAAGATGGTCTTCAAGCCTATGCATGGATATGTGTAGAAGTAGATCTGGAAAAAGGCATGCCTGGAGCTATTAATATCACCTTGAATAAATGGACCTATCTGCAACAAGTTGACTATGAACAACTACCTTTCAAATGCAAAAGTTGTCATGAGTATGGTCATTTTGCAAAGCATTTCCCCAAGTCCCCCCCTGAAATCTCGTCTGAAGAATCTAAACATTGGCAGCAACCTAAAAGGAAAAAATAGCAACGCCACGATCCGAACCCTAAAGCCATCCCCACGCCACCCCTACCTAATCCATCCCAAGATCCAGAATCTTCCAATCCGAACTCGACTCAAGATCCACCCAGAGTGGAGCCGCCCCCTTGCAAACTTAGATCACACTTCCGCCTACCTCCCCTCTAACCCATCCCTCTATGCCTCCTCTCCTTCCCTCGGCACCACCTTATCCTCTTCACCTGTCTTCTCCCCCTGAGGATGGAGAACCAAAAAAAATCTTGGAAGAAGGCTTAGACTCAGATACTCATGACTCCCCCATCAGAAAAGTAGGAAGAAAATCAAATCTACACAAGAGGGAAGCTTCTTCCATGAAGGAAATAGAACTCGGGAAGCAAACAACTTTGGATCAGCATGCTAGGAAAGAAACAAGACAGACCAGGAATCAGAATGGACCCAACCCCCATAAAGGGGGAAACTCCAAGCCTTCTAAATGATAAAATAAATCTCCTAGAACTGCAGAGGACTAGGGAGATGACACAAGTTCTCGCTAATACATGACCTAATTAAAGAAGAAAAACCTCATGTAATTCTTCTCCAGGAGATGAAAAGGAAGGATATTGATATCCTTCAGGAAAGCATCTACATCTGGCGTTCATGCAAAGGTATGGAAGTCAACTCAAGAGGAGCCTCGAGGGGAATCTGCACCCTGTGGAATCCTAATATCTTATCTCTTCAAAACCGGCACTCTACAATGCACTGGATTAGAACTTCCCTTCTTCATATTCCTACAGGTAAGACTTTGAATGTCATTAATGTGTATATTCCCGTTATTTATCAAGAAAAAATTGATTGCTGGTCCTCCCTTCAAAATATTCAAGGGAGTCTAGATCCTAAGGACCTCATAATAGCTGGAGACCTCAACACAACCCTCCATCCTAAATAAAAGAAAGGTAGCACCTGAGTACGGAACCCCACTCGTGAGCATCTCGAGGATCTCATATCCTCCTTTAATTTAATCGACATAAAGCCTTCTAACGGTTGCTTCACTTGGTCGAATAGAAGGCTAGGACCTGGGCACATCACTGCTCGCCTGGATTGTTTTCTCTTAAGAAGTTCCTTCCTTGACGAGTCATTTTCCCCCTCCTCTCTCATTCTCCCCTAGACTGGCTCTGATCACTGACCTGTCACCCTTATTCTCTCCCCTCAAGAAAATGTTGGCCCCATCCCCTTAAGATTCAACCCGCTTTGGATATTGGATCCAAACTTTTTTGATATTGTCACAGATTCCTAGAGTTGTTGGATACAAGGGTCGCCAAATTACATTTGGGAGCAGAAACTAAAAAGAGTCAAATCGTCCCTCAAACACTAGGAGAAAAACACCAAAGAAAAAGATCAGGAAGAAAAAAACAAGGAAATGGAAGAAAATTGACTGGCAATGGAAGAGGGACTTCCCACCCATTCTCTTCTTCTCAAAGAACAACAGGACTTCATAAACTATCAAAAAATCCTCCACTCGGAAGAGGAAACTTGGAGGCTCAAATCTCAGAGTCTTTGGCTCAACTCAGGAGACAAAAACACGAGATTCTTCCAGAGACAAACCAAAGTCAAACTCTGGAGGAACAAGGTTAAGGAGATCACAAAAGAAGATGGAACAAAACAAGTGACTTCCAGCAAATCCAAGAAGAATCCAAAAATCATTTTGAACAACTTCTAACTGAGGAAGGCATTGCAAATCTCAACATACAAGAAGATTTGCTACTAAATTTCCCGACCATTGTCAACCAAGAGGATAATGCCAAGATAAATCAGGAAGTTACAGAAAAAGAACTCTATCAAGCCTTATTCCAACTCCACGCAGACAAATCTCTAGGACTAGATGGCTTCAATGCCCATTTTTATAAAAAATGTTGGCACATAATTAAAAAAATATCTCTTGAGAATGATCCAATATGTCCAGAAATCTACAAAGATGGGGGGTAGTACAAATTCCACTTTTCTAGCGCTTATTCCAAAGGACTCCAACCCTTCCTCCTTCTCTAGATTTAGGCCCATATCCTTATGCAATGTCTCCTACAAACTCATCACTAAAGTCATAGCCAACCAAATTAAGCCTCTCCTTCATAAGCTCATCACCCCAAACCAAAGCGGTTTGGTTGAAAAAGGGCAAATGATTGACAACATCATTTTGGTCCAAGAAGCCATACACTCCAACAGGGAATGAGGAGATCAAGGAATGATTATCAAAATCGACATTGCCAATTCTTTTGACAGGGTGAGGCATTTCTTTTTGTTTGCAGTTTTGAGGAAATTTGGCTTTAGTCCAGAATTCATAGCTTGGGTCTCAGCCTGCATCTCCTCACCTTGGATAGCTCCTCTGATCAACAGGCACCCAACAAACTTCTTCAAAATTTCCAGAGGGTTGAGGCAAGGCTTCCCTCTTTCCCCCCTCCTCTACATAATTATGGCAGAAACTCTTGGTAGGCAGCTGGAAAAGGATCGAGCCTCCAAAGCCATTCCTGGTATCAAAATAGCTTGAGGGACAAAGAGAATAAACCACTCCCAATTCATCGATGACACTCTCCTCATTGGAGGCACCTCCATTTTCATAGCTAAGAGATTCAAAAATGCTCTGGAAAATTTTACCCAAGCTTCGGGAGCCCTCATAAACAATGCCAAATCTAATGTCTATGCCTGGAACACTCCCACAAGAACAACCCACCTAATAGAAAACGTCTTCCTCTTTCCTCTTATTGAAAACTGGCAAACCTTCAAATACCTTGGCATCCCAATTTGTCTTAAATCTCTTCCTAATTCATCTTGTAACCAAATCCTAGACAAATTCAAAAACAATCTGGATCATTGGGGAGCCTTTTGGCTCAATCTGGTGGGTCGAACTGTGCTAATAAAATCAATCCTCTCTGCTCTCCCCATTTTTCAATTCTCCTCTCTCCTTGCACCTCAGAGCATCAAATCCTCAATCTCCCATCTCCTACGACACTTTCTCTGGGAAGGAGGGAAAACTGACACACAAAAAATTCCACCTTGTAAATTGGGATATTGTAAAACACCCTCAGAAAAATGGAGGCCTGGGCATAAAAGATCCTACCCTCTCCAACTTGGCAATGGGAGAAAAAAAATTATGGAACCTCATTTCGGGAAGAAAAGAATGGTGGAAAACAATTATTTTGAAGAAATACCTAGCAAGGGATAGACTCGGGTGTTTAGATCAGCAACACTCCTTGGGAAATGGATCTCCAATAGGAAAGCTTATTTCTTCCTCCATTCCTCTCATTCAAAGTCACCTCACCTGGATTCCTGGAAATGGTCGAAAGATCCTTATTGGGACAGATAGCATCATGGGAAAGCAACCACTCTAGAAGAACATACATCTACGACCACTCATTAACTAGATTGACTCGTAAGGCAAAAAATATATCTCAGACATCTCTTCCTGGAGCATTGATTTGGGAGACTAGATAGGATGGAACCTGCAAAATATTCCAAACAATCTTCAGGACGCAGCCCACCAGATGAAAAATATTTTAAGAGGTTGCACCCCCATTTGCAATATGCTAAAAGACAAGAGAGGATAGGGCAATGGAACTTACTCTGTTAAGCAAGGATATTCACAACTCCTCTCCCAAGTGGATCTCCCCCCCAAATACAAGATATGGAATTCCCTCCGGAACAATGATAGTCCTCCCAAGGTAAACTCTTTTTGTTGGTTAGTGGCACATGGAAAATTACTAACAGGGGAAAATCTTCTCAAAAGGAACATACACGGGCCCTTCAGATGTGAGCTTTGTCAAAATGCACTGGAAACCTCTCAACATATCTTCCTACTCTATCCTTTTGCTATCTCTATGTGGAAAATACCTCTTCAAAGCCTCCATCACAAAATCAGATGGTCGTCTCAACCCAGAGATATTCTCTCAAATTAGCTTTCCTTTTATCGGGGCTCCTTCAAGAATAAACCTCTCTTCAAAGACTTATTCAAAGCCTTACCCAAGTACATTTGCTGGAAAATTTAGCTCACCAGAAATAGAACCATCTTCTCCAACCTTCGCTCTCCCCCTTACCTTGTATCTAAAAAATTTGTTGGCCTCTTGGTTGATTTCTTTCTTTCCAAGCCCAAACCCTTCTCCTTCATCCCCACCTCCACCATAGAATCCAACTGGATCTACTCTTTTTCCCCCACCATCCCATCCATTAGCTATCTCCCCTCTCCTTCGAGATCCTCCTGGCAACTTCATGAAGATTTTGAATTTGTACACTGGCGCAATGAGCAATAGACACACATTCTCTACTTCGATGGAGCTTCAAAAGGAAACCCCAAGGTGGCAGGAGTGGGAGGGGTCATAATTTTCCCACGAGGAAATAAAGCACTCTCCTTCCACTAAAGCCTTGGAATTGCAACCAATAACCAAGCTAAAACTTATGCCATGTACCAAGGCCTTCTTCTCGCTAAAATCCTAAGCATCCACTCCCTCTCGATGATCGACGACTCTAAGATAATTATAAACCAGGCACATAAAGGATCCCACCCCCCGAATATTCACTTAAAGGCCATACTCCAACAAATTTCGGCAACTATCAATCACTTCTCCAATATTTCCCTCTTCCATGTCCTTAGAAGAAACAATCAAATGGCTGATACCCAAGAAAATCTGGCCATCGCCCTGGAGCAAGGCTCGTTAGTATTCAATTACCTTATGCATTACAAATCCATCCCATGACCCTGACACACATCCGTCAGGTACTTGACACTTGGCAGCCATCTCACCTGCCCACTCAGCGAGACACTTAGAATTTGATCATGGCCTAGGTCGTGAACTTTTCCCGGCATAACTCCTCCTCATTGCCCATGACACCTGACACACTTGGAATCTACCATAAGCTGACTCACCTCACCTCTCGCCACCTAGACACTTACCCCCTCACCTCAGCACATGTCACTCTGCACATTTTAACCATCTCCCCCAACTTGGGAGGTCATTTCGACATCCCTATGGCTGCTTCTGAGCGTGAAAACAAGGCCTTTAGTGGGAGGAACTTATTCAGCATGACACATTGGGCATACTATACATTGATTTCAAGTAACATGAATAGTACCAATATCAACAGAAGGTATGGATGCAGCTTGTGTCCAAAATCAATAAATTGGATCTGTTCGTTGAATCTAGAAAGGGTGATGGAGCATATCAGAGGAGATGTGGCTCATTTCGTAGACATACTCCATACTCCACGGAGAAAATAAAATCTCACTCCTCCCTTGAGCACAGATACAATCTCTCGCATAATTCAGACAAACAGCGCAAGGAAATTCAGCAAAATGAGAAAGAGCTATGGCAATCAGTGTGTGGTCTCAGTGGAAGAGCACGATGAGTTGGTTAGCACAGTGCAAAACCTACAAATCCAAATCAGAGCTCTCTCAGCCCAAGTTTTGTCCATAACATAAATTACCATTCAGCATCGGGGAGAACAACAGAGGAACAAGGATGAATGTGAAGCGTTAAGGCAGCAGATAGAAGCTCTCCAATTTTTGGTTGGGCCTACGTCACCTTCCACCTCCCCGATTACAGCCATCTCTGATGAAGCTTCCTCACCAGGACCTCAACCACAACTGGATTTAAATTTGTGGCCTCCAATAGAAGAAGACTGCCCTGCACCGGATGAAAACAAACTTTAAGTGTATGCTTTGTTTCACTGTGTTTTTATTAGGATCTCTTTGCATGATTTTCATTGTAGAAGCTCAAATCGGATTTAGCATACTAAAAAGCATTGCCCCTTCTCACCACTTCCTTCTGGGAGCATACAGGGGAGTGAATTTTGTTTTATACAACTCCTGTAGCACAGATTATGTACTCCTCCTACGTTTACTCGCAGCTCTTTTAATATAAATTTTACTCGCAGCTCTTTTAAAAAAAAAAAAATA
>ML800170.1:92560-114299 GCA_009831015.1 Picea engelmannii
GTGTAATGAGGGGGTAAAGGGGTAAGAAAACAAAAATAAAACTAAGTGTTGGGAGGTTATAAGAGAGGAGAGAGGAGTAAGGTGAGGTGAAGTGAAAAAAAAAAAACCAAGTATGGAGAATAGGAGAGATGTAGTATAAGAGAGGGGAAACAAGAAAAATTACAAGTGTGGGAAAAACAGGAGAGTGGAGATCTAGTATAAGAGAGGATAAACAAGAAAAATTCTAAGTGTGGGAAAAACATTAGAGTAATGAAAATAAACTAACTATAGAAAGATGTATACCAAGAGATTATCCAAGAAGATGTACGGTTCCATAATGAATGATCATGATTCCAAGAAAATTTAGCTTTTCTGCACATTGAAGAAGCGCTTTTTGTATTGGTTAAACGCAAACCTGGATATCTTGAGCATATGAACTTGTATTTTGAATCCAAAAAATGTGTGATGAAGCTCGGACTAAGGACTATGCCATGAAATTTTAATAGTTCAAAAATTTTCTTCCTCCAATGTCATTTTGTTTTATTAATCCAAGAGCGGGAAAATATAGATGACCAAATTTTGGTCAACATGTCTTACCATCTCTATTCCTCTACATTCATTCCTAAATGAATTTAAAAAGTTATGCTACAAGATTCCTAAACCAATGTAAACTAGATATTTTTAATTCTTTTAGTGTCTCTCTGGCAATGGTGCCAAAAATGACAACACTAAAATATGTTGTTTAAAAGGACAACTATTATAAGGATTCACTTAATTATCAAACCTGGGGTTCATATTGAAATTGTGAGACACAAATGTTGTATTCATGGAATCAAGAGCCTGAAGATTGATTGGTGTGTAACTTGAATAACAATCTACTCTACTCAAGATAAAACTTTTAAATCATTGAACTGAAAAACCAAAAGCAAAGATAACTACTTTGATTATGTCTTGGTCTGACTGGTGGCTAATTCCGGTTTTGGGTTAAAAGGGTTCCCTTACATTCTTTGGTAGTGAAACACAAATTATACAACCATTTCATTCCATTTAAAATTAACTTCATTCAAAATACACACTCTGAAATTCTAGCAAACTAATCTGGTAGCTAGAAAATAAAATAACAAGAACACTAGGCATGTATAAGTGCTTATGAACAAAGTATAAAAATTGAAATATAAACAAAGTTACAATATAAATAAAGTGTGAAAACCTACAACATATAATGAAGCAAAATGGAGTTCTATAAAGTAATAAAATAGAAACAATAAATATTTACAGAAATCAATAGTTGGGTACCTCTTTGAAGTGGGGCCAAATCCAAATCGATTCAACAAACTATAAAAGTTAACAACAACACTTAGAAGTCACTCACATATGAAAGGAAAATGTATATATATTTCATAAAATTAAGAGCTATGTTCACAAAATAGAAATCAGTTCTCTAATTTGATCCACACTCCCCAATACAAGAATAGCACTAAGTTTGTATAGCCATGGACGAGAATCTTCAAATAACAATTTTCATTTACAAAACCCTAAATCTATGGGAATATAAATGTTGTCCATTGAATTGTATGATGCATTTGCAGAGGAAATGCACAATCCAGAAATGCCAGAACACCAACAACTCTCGAATTCCAAGGTATAGATTTATGGGCATGAATGAATGCATTCAAACTGCCCCTTGATTCACTCCATGCGTGCTCCACATGTGTAACAGTGAATGAATTTGACTTGCTTCCTTTGATTATGGTTCTAAAAAATCACCATCATTGTATGGCTCCTTTGAATTAATTTCAACCTATATTTTGTTGACCATTCTTTAGAGTATATGGTTACCAACTATTATTTTTATTTTAGATAAAAACTCATACTTCTACCCTAATTTTATAACATAAACATGAAAATATGAAGAAATGCAATCCATATTTACCTTTATACAATTTGTGGCTAGGATAGGTGGAAATTGTTATGTATGAGGATCAATATTGGTTTTATTAAACTTAAACTTTATCAAAAGAGAGGAAAAAATGTATCATTTCACGGTCCCATCACACCTTTCATATCAATCCTCCCCCCACCATTGCATTTGAGTTTCATTGCTCTAGTTGCATTGTGGACCTCTTCCAATTACCATTTGCATCCCCTAACCCCTCTCTTCACCATCACTAGGGCACAGATCACATGGTTGTGATTCACACAATGGAAATGGGTTATTTTATTCCAACACCCAAAGAAGATATATACAAAAATAACATAATTCCAAGCAAGGGAGCTAGAATCGTGACATAAATCCTGACAATGATACAAATGTATGCATAGCTAACCATTGAGAACTACACTAGAGAAAATGGGTTGAGCATTGAGGCCAAAAATCTACCACCAAGAACTACTCTAGAGCGTCACCATAAAACTAATTACTTGCCCCAAAAAGAGTCCTACAAATTTCCCTTATCATCCTCAACCATTCACTGGGATTGATCTCATTTTTATCTTTATCTCCACTAAAGTAAGTTATTTCCATTATTTCTACTTGGGATCCAACCATACACTTCAAATTCCAACCTCAATGTATAAACAATAATGATCCAAAATCCTTATTATTATTTTCCCAATATATCATCCTAGTTTCATCTTTCCAATGACTTTTAAATCACCTAAATTGGACCTTCTAGTCAAAAGTGATGTTAATTTCAAGATAAATTGCCTTTCAAAGCTTTTATTTGGAGACTATCTTGTTGATTGAACTTCCACAAGAGGTAACCTTGAAACTTTCACACCTATAAGTCTGAAATTTTGGCCTATTGTAGCCTAATATGTCTTCTCTACCATTCCTTAGGTTTGACCAAATTTATATGTGCCAAGTGAAAGTTATGGTAACTTTACCAAAACTTGCTAATTTTTTTCCCTTTTGAGAGAGTGAACTTGTAAAGCATGCCGCGTGTCCAAGTTTTATGATATAATTATAAATTATGGACCTAAAATACTATGGTTTGTATTCTTTCCAATGAAACTAGTGGCACTCAATTTGGATATTTCTAAAATTAGATGTGACTGTCTTACCCAGAGCACCTATTTGAGACTAATTTTAGTACTAGTCAAAAACCCTAACTTTTGCAACATGTAACTTGAAAAGTATAGTGAACCAGAATCAAAAACTTTACCACGGGTGCTTTGCTATTTTTCTCTAGCTCCCAAAACTTTCAATATTTGTAACTTCCTAGAACAAAATTTATAGAAAAAATTCCAAGATGACTCGTTTGAGACTAATTTCAAGGCTAGTCAAAAACCTTAATTTCCATAGCCTATAATTCTAAAATAATAGTGAACCAAAACCTAACAATTTTACCATAGATATTTTTCTTTGTCTCCCTAGGCTCCCAAAAATTTCACTATCTAAAACTTCCCAAAAGCAATTAAAGTGAAAATACCAAGATGACTCGTTTAAAGAAGCCAAACCCGAGGATCGTATGTTATGATACCAAATGTCATGTATAAAATACTTAAAATAAAACAACAAATCAAAGTACACACCATGTACACAAAATATGAGAATGGATAACAACTCCAAGATAGACAAGAGAGATGAGTTACACTATCCTTAAATAATAGGAGAACCTCCTTCAAATACTCCAATACATTTATACATCCAAATCACATCTTCCATAAATAACTAGTACATGATATCTATATATACCTATTCAAACATTACACATGTGGCCCCTTTATTAGGATGACCATTATTATATATACATTTATCTCATTACATATATATTTAACCACATATATTCTCCCCCTTGGGGTCATATCATATACATTTAACCACGTATATGTCCCCCTTTGGGGTCATATCATAACATGCAAGTTTTTCGTATATGCATGACAGTTTCTTTGGAAATCCCATATAGTGGAGAATGATTACAAAGGACACATTAGGTATATGCAATCTAAGCCCAACAAAAAGACTCTGCTAACCACAAAATAGTTTGGTAAAGTTGTTAAACAAGCAATTGTTTATTATTTTTTATACAAGAAGAAAAGTAATATCAAGGAAATTCAAAAATTAGACCATGTGAAGTGTATATTTTGGGCTCGTTGTGGGGTAAAATCATGAAGGTGGGTAACACTTTTGTGAGAATCGGGTCTCCAAAATTCCTAAAGACCTTTTTTCGGCCGAACTAATACTTCTTTCGGTCGAAAGTCTTATTTTTTCGATCGACAAATGTTTTTGTTGAACCTTTGGACGTCAAATCGAATGGTACCGTGAGGACGCCCTCGATTTTCGTGTACAATATTAGTCGGATGGATTTTTTCATCCGGTAACATATTTTCGGTCGAAAGATTCGTTCGGCCGAAAAATTACTAGCGAGACAGATTTTTTCATTCGGTAACATCATTTTGACCGAAATATTATTCAGCTGAAACATCTTTCGGCCGAAAGTTTTTTTCATCCAAAAAACACTTTCGGCCGAAAAAGGTTTTATATATTGCCCACACATCGGTCAGTCCATCCTTTTCAAGTTGTTGACATTATGGTGCATGATTATGGTGTTGTTAGTCGATGTTTTCATTGTTGTTCACTGTTGTCGATGTTGGTCGTTGTTGGTCACTAACAGTCTAGTGTTGTTGGTCGTTGTTGTCATTGTTGATTGTAGTTGGTCACGGTCATTGAGAGTTTGGTGTAGGAGTCTGTAATTTTGAATCATGTATGTTTTGTTTTATAAATTAGCCTGGTTTATAAATTATCCTATTTTTATAAATTAGCATAATTAGCATGTTAAATTAGCATAATCATCCTGCTAAATTAGTGTAATTAGTTCATTGAATTAAGCACAGTGAAACTTTCAAGGAAATTCTCCCAATTCGCTAAGCTAAGTATGGTCGGAAACCAAACATGTCTTCAGGCACTATTGATGCCTTAACTTAACACAATAGACAGACTCTTTATGTTATGGCCCGCCACCAGACTCTATATGAAACATGGGAGGGGTATTCGAGAAAACCTTATGCCTCACTCAATAGTCCCCCCAGCCCATAATTATCTTGACTTACCCCATCAAAGTATCCCTAGGCATATCTTTTTTCAATATTTGGACTAGGAACCACTCTTTGAGGCTTTTTTGTACATGGTTTCCACACTCCCTCATAAGCATACTTGATTTGAGAAAAAAAAATCGAATGGGCACACATTTCTTTATTTTGAAGGATCATATCATTCCTAGCTAGCCAAAGGGCCCAAAGGACTATACAAGGAAGGGCTTTATTAGCCTGGACAGATTTTGTCTTAAACCAGACATCTAGACAATCCACTATAGTATATCCCTGCCATTTACCAGTTATGCCTGCTAATTTAAGAGCTTCCTCCCATATTTATTTTGTAAAAGGACATGTTATCATCAAGTGAGGTAAGGTCTCATCATTACTTTTTGCAAAATATTCATATTCATGTCCCATCCCATGCTCTCTTTTTACAATTATCCCAAGTCAATATTTTGTTTGCAAGAATTAGCCAAAGGAAAAATATTTGTTTTATAGGGGATTTTATTTTCCATGCAAACTTCCACCACCACTTCCGATCATTTTCCTCCTCTACCTGCAACATTGCTTTATATCCTAATTGTGTTGTGTATCTTCTTGATGAGTTGTTTTTAGACCACACAATTTCATCCTCTTCCTCTCTTAATCTAATTGCACTCGGTTTCAACTTTTGTACAGATAGAGTCCGGCATTATGCTTCCTCCCCTTGCAAACCTATCCTATTTTCTTCCTTCCAACCCTAATTTCAGATAGAAATATTGTCAGGGTATATTGCCTCTGCCAAATGGCATAGCCTTTAATATTAAGCACGGTGAATTAAGCACAGTGAATTCATTGTGCTTAATTCACTGTGTTGTATATAATATACTATTTTCTAATTCACTGTGCTAATTCAAATTTTGCATGTAAATCTATTTTCCAAAGATTGATGTAAATATAGTGTGCATGGAAAAGAGATTGATGTATCCTTGTTTCCCAAAACTAATCTCACAAGTTAGAATCAAATACAAATTAAGTATAAGTGTGTGAGTTATCAACAATTTGATTCGTGCAAAGAGAAACTAGATACCATGAATATTGAAATTCTTCAAACCAATAGAAATTTGTCATTAGAGTTTAAGAAGTGTTCATTTTTAGGTGAAATATTAACCATGCATATGAAAGTGAAGGGATTGGTTCTCCATAAAACAATGAGTGTTTACCCATTCAAAATAGTGCTAGAAATGAGTTAATATTAAACAAGATCAAATTCTTATTTACTTCACCTATCTACACATCTAAATATAGGAATATACCATTAGATTTCATATAGGATAATATACCATTAGATTTCATATAGGATAATATGTCATTGTCAGTGTTTCCAACTTTAATATGAATCGTTTTAATTCTAAGTGCAAATATATTATACTCTAGAGTGTGTATATTATATTTATGCCAAATGATTTAAATATTCGGTGTGTTAAACCAGGGAATCAACAAACCCTTAAATACTAGCACTTGGGAAATGAAATGTTCCAACAACAAATTGAAGTTGTTATAGAACTTAAACCCTCAATTAGGTTCTATAATTGTATCAGGTCCTAAATTAATTGAAACAACCATCAAATAGTGTGCCATGAATATGTATTTAATCTTTATAAATATGACAAACTTTAATCATTCACAATTGTGGTCTGATCATTGTGCTTAATTCACTGTGTTGTATATAATATACTCTTTTCTAATAAATGACAAAATCATTTGGTGAGAACATTATGCTAATAATATTATACAGTACTATCATATCAGTAGTGACCAAAGGACTCAATAACAACACATCATGGACTTACTCTTCTATAAATACCCTTGTAATCCCATTAGATCAGTCATCACCTGTACTACACTTAGTATATCAGCAACACATTAGCTATTGGTATTACTTCTCCTTATTCATGCAATCATCATAGTAATCATTACTAATGAATCTGTGGTGTCAAATTCTTAATAGTATAGCTGTGTTTTTTTATTAAGCTCTACCTTCTTTCCATAATCTTTGTACATGAGTTAGCTAAGTTGATCTTACTAGTACCAATAAAGAGCATAGGTAATGATACTTATTACTCATAGATAGTGTAATCATAGTAACCTAATATGGAAACTATAAAATAAGCATATAGAGTGGATTAGTACTAAGAGATTGAACAAGCATGACCTTATATTGTTACATGATAGAAAGTAATCACGTATATTTGCTTAATATTGTGTTATATGTAATACAATCCTATATGTTACGTATTATGTGTATTCAATGAAGCTTGTTATTACGGAAAGCATACCCTTATTAGCATAATGGAAATAGTACTAACCTAACTAATATGGTAAATACATCTACTTATCCTTGTTAGCTATATAAGTATTCCAGTAATTACGTATATGGAGTAATGAAACCACATATGATCTACAAAGCACATTGAGATTACACTAGTGACCTTTTTCTCATAAGGATATGGATAGTAATCACACCTTAATTAAGTGAAATACATAGGATAAGCTTAACATGTTTCATGAAAGCTAGAAACACTTACCTAACTAATAATGATAAGGATCAGTTTAGGAAGCACGTATACCTTATCTCTATATGTCTATGTTCTCCATGTATCTAGTCCATTCATATTGATTGATAAAGTACAAGCTTCATTAGTTATGCCTATTATTAACCTTTATTTAATCGGTCACTAAACAATGGTAATCAAAGAGATCTTGATTGTATGACCCTTATTGAACATGATGCAATGGACTTGTACTAATCAATGACCAAGTAGCGCGTATAATCTCTTACTACTAATCATGAGCTTGAATGAGTGCAATAGGTAAGGGTTAGAGTTATAGCCTATACTAATAGTGGTTTTCATATTATTGATATCTACTAGTATGAATGGAGTGTGTTTACCGCTGCTATTCAGTCTTATTGAAGATGGTATTGTATTGGTTACACTATCTCATCTATGTAGAAGCTCATGATCTCTGTAATATGGAGAAATCTATACTATGGTTTTACTACTTTGTTACAATTAGGTTCAACTTGATATTGGTGAAAGAGTGGTACTGTTACCTATGATATGTATATGTTTGCTACAAAAATGGCATCTTAATATCATTGGTATGTTAAGAACTGCCCCATGTGAATCTATATTCAAGACTCGAACTGGAAAAATTTAGGCTAAGGATCTATCACCTTAATATATTCCCAGGGTGGTGGGTGGGGCAGAGGATGTATCCATTCCAATGATTCCATGATGTTTTGTGTTCCTTGATTGTCGACAGATTTAAATATTCTAATGAAAATTAGCATTATAACCCAAAATCAGATAACAAAATAAGTATTGAAACGAGTGCTAAGTCAAGTCAAGGTTTGTCCATGCCCAAAGAAAAAGTAGACACTGATACCAATAAAGAAATTTTATGTTATTTTTCCTTCTTTCAATTTTATTAGATGCATTTATTAATGTAATTTAAGTAATTTGCAAGTTCATATATCCTATATCTCAATATTCTATAAGGTACTAGTTAAATTAGCTTTCCTTCATATTGCATCACCATCTAGGTTTAGAACATTGGATTAGAACCATAGGTTTAGGAGTTTGATGGTGGTGGAAAAAATTGTGCCCTGGGTGAGGGATAACGAGTACAAAACATATTAGTTTTTACTCATTATTACCCTCCATCCCTAGTCTCATACTATATTTTATTGATTATTCTTGAAGAGTGGGACACAAGCATTGTCCTATGCTTTGGTACACTAAGGATGAGTCTCTTTATCCAAGATATACCACAACAAGTTCACTTTGGTAGGAATTTTAAAAATAATTTAAATAAATATTTAATAAACATTATAAAAAAATTACCTTCTACATGTTACATGTATAGATTATCTTATAAATTACCTTCTACAATTTACACATACATATAGATTATTCTCTACATGTTACATTTTTTTATATTTAAATGTTTTCATGTTCATTATATATAGCATCATAGTAAAAAAAATAGTTGTTAGTTTTTTCAATATATGTCTTTGATGTTTTGAAGTTGTTATAAATGCTTAAATGTCTTCAAGTTGTTTTATAAATTATATTTCCATTTTATGTTTCTATAACTTATGAACTTTCATATTCATGGATTTTCAAAGGATATCTAGATCAAGGTGAGATGTTGAGACAAGAGTCTCAAAAAAATGTCTTTCAAATGCTCTAGGATATCCAATGAAGGAGTAAGATGAACCCCTTCTTTAATTGAGACTCTGAGGACGTCAGAGACCCGTATCTCAGCAAGGCATGGAAACTTTGGAGGGGCAACTAGTAGTGACCAAAGGTAATCTAGTCAAAGGAGGAGATTATCAAATGAATCTATGAATAGATCATCCAGAGAATGTGCTCAAAATAGTGTTATGGATGCATCTTTCTTAGATAGGTTGCACATTAATACTCCAACACCGTAGAATGCAGGGAATGCATCACGACAAGAAAATATGTTCGGTAATTTTTTATTTTTATTTTTTTTTGTGTGCATATATATATGTGTGTGTGTGTGTGTGTTTTGTTTCTGTTAAATGGTGTAATTAGTTTCAAATGTGTATGTGTAGAGGATGAGTTTATTGCAAGAGAAGATAATGAAAGAGAGAGTTCTTATCATGAAGATTCCAATGTTGGTGAAGAGGGTGAAGGTGGATTTAGGGGGTGTTATCAAGAAACAGAATATTACACACCTACGTCCACCTATCCCTCAAATGTTGGTGATGAGCTTCCTTGGGAAGGGTATATTGAAGCAATGACTCTCAAACGATGCGCAGGTGTTAAAAGAAGGCTACAAAATGATTTGAAGTGCTTGGATCTCCCTCGAGAGAGTAAGCAAAGCTTGGAGATCGTTTTGCATTCATTGCAAAACTTTATGGATGCATATAAAAAGATGGGGCCAATGACTAATAGTTTTATCGATTTGACGAGGAGACGAAATTCGGAGGTGATGGGCCACGATAAATGGGAAGTAGTAAAAAATAGATTTTAAAAAAAATATGCAATTTCTATGTTTAATTTCAAAGAGGGGCCAAAACGAAAGATGTTGAAGGTGCAATATTTTAAGCACCTCAACATAGCAGGACACCTTTATAATAGATTTTTGGTAGCATATGGAAAGTTGTTGTGGAATGATGAGGTGCCAAATTACTTTGATAGACTCTTTTATGCATAGTTTTTCATAGGCATGCACCCTGATTATACCAGCCTATCATCCAGTTATTATGGGGCTAGTAAAAGACGAACATATAATCGAAAATGGGCATACTGAAATGCAGCATTGCAAAGGCCTTCATGACCTTTGGTATCTCATCCAAAAGGGGCATTTTTTTCGCATTCATATATGTGAGATACATCAAATGTTGAAAAGGAGGCCAGGAATGCAATCGGGGAAAATTTAGAATCATTTTTTTATGGTGTTGATGTTGGTTTGAACTGTCAGAGAATTGAAGCCAATTCTCGTGTCAAATTTGTTTACAAAACAAATGAGGATATAGATCCCATGTCCATAGAGGATATACGAGAGTATGTGAAACATTGTCATAATAGTTTGAAGGAGTTAATTCAAAATGATGAACCAAACACCGGATTGGTATGTGTTACAGTTAGTAAATTTTTCATGCATTTGAGGATAGTTTTCTTGTAGTTCTAGATACATATCATTGTATCTTTAAAAATAATTGGTTTTTTATCGTCATTCATTGCAGTTTGTTCATTTGTTAAATGAATCTCTAGTAAATAGGGGACTTGATTCATCGAGCTTAAATTTGGAAGGGTTGAATCAGGTATGTGCTTAAAAATATCCACTTTAGTTGTCCAAACTTCAGGACTTGTTGAATAATCAACATGCATGATTTTTATTTTTTTGTATTAATGTAAACACATATTCATGTTTTGTCTCCCACTATTTGGGCAGGCTTGTCTCAATTCTCATTGGGAGGTTTTGAAGAGGGTGGGAGTTCACAGGTATCATTGCATGTTGAAAACAAATTTAGTTATATATGAAAATTGTAATGTCATTTAAATTATTAATTTAAAAGAAAAATGTCTTAAACAATATATAATTTATTGAATCGTAGGGTATGGTGGGTAAGACTGTGACTCAACCGACCATGGGAATTCCATATTCTTATGTGGTTGATGATATTCAAGTTGGCACATCACATGTATTACATGTTTCAAAATTTAAAACTACAATTTATTTTTTTAAATCATTTAAATTTAATTTTCAAATGTACAAATTTGAAATGTGTTATAGGGAAATGTGGAGAAGAGAGTGCGGGAGATTGGGATTGAGGAGGATGCATCCATACCTAAGAAGGATGCATCTATTTAGGATTATGCTTAATTAAATGTATGTACATGGCACATTAGTGAGTTTTAGTTTGTTTTTATGTTGGGCCTTTTATATATAAGTGTTCAATCTTATTTGTGTTAAATATGCATATTTTTTTTTACTTTTTTCAAATTTATGTTTGATCAACTTTTTAATTAATACTTTCCTATTCATAGAAGGGTTACTCAGTTATTGTCTCTACAACTTCTCAACGCTTCAATCAATCATTTTAAAATATAGAGAACTCTTATATAAGCTTATCATCATCTAAAATGGTACATTCAATCTTATTTATATTTAGATCATGATGCAAACCTAATTCTGAAATATAGTATTTGATTATATAAGAACAAAATAGATCTTCCGCATCAAAAAGAGGGAAGATTCTAAATTCACTTGGATACCGATCTTATTTAAGATTATATCATGATTCAACCCGAACTATTCTAGATTTAAAAACATAATTACATGATCTTATTTATACATGTTTAAATTTTAGATCATTATGCAGACAATTTTGAACTTGAGCATTTGATTATTTGAGAACAAACTCTATCCCACATCAAAAAAGGGGAAGATTCCAAATTTTCTTCGATTGCATTCTTTGCCTTCTTGTCCAATAATGGTGTAATATGGAGATGTGTTTTCTGCATACAACAAAGTGAATTCCACTATTCCATCTATTCATCTGCAAAAGAGGAGATAAGTATTTTCCTTGAAGAATGGATTGATATGGAGATTTGTGAGCTTTATGCATGTACATAAGAGAATTTACAAGCACACAATTTTTTTATTTAAAAAATTGCTAGATATGATCTTACTTTGTTTAGATCATGTAGGCAATGTTGAAAAAGCATTTGGTTATAAAAGAAAATTAAAGATTTATGCAAAGAATGGCTTAATATGGAGAGTAACTATTTTGAAAGTGATAATATTTAGAGAGAGCAATAATCTTATATTTGTGGCACTCCGGTTGGGTATGTTATTCTTGCTCACATGGTTATGTTAATCTTGATGATCTGCTTGGGTATGTTATTATTTCTCATTGTTACTTAATAAAGTTAAATATCTTTAAAATATTTTCGATAAAGTATATGCTAGTATGTGTTATCATTTTTTTTATTGTTACGGTGATGTTTAAATTATTGGTAGAAAAAGAGCACATGGATTTTGGAAGATGAAATTGTTGAATCTTATATCTGTGGAACTTCGGTTGGGTATGTTATTCTTGCTCACATGGTTATGTTAATCTTGATGATTTGCTTGGGTATGTTATTCTTTCTCATTGTTATTTAATAAAGTTAAATATTTTTAAAATATTTGTTAATAAAGTATATGCTAATATGTGTTATTGGTTTTTCTTTTTATTGTTACAGTGATATTTAAATTATCAGTAGAAAATGAGCACATGGATTTTGGAAGATGAATTTTGGAGATAAATGTTAATTGCTTCTTAGTTTTTGTTAATTTTGAGACCAACACCACATAATGGTGATATCGTATTTAGATATTGACATGAAGATTGATCATACTTAGATTATATTATTACCCTATATAAGATGATGGGTATGTACATGCATGATGTTATGACATTACATTATTGTAATGTAATTTATATATGGAAAACACCCATTACTAAGAAGTGATTGGATTAATGTTATGCATAAGAGATCATGGGTTAGTAACTCCATATTGAAAACAAAAGCTTACCTTATTTGATTCATTATTAGTATAGAGTATTCATTATGAATATCCAATGCCATTTGAGTTAACGTGTCATATGTTTTTCCATGGGGTTTTTGTGCATTCCAAATTGGCATGCACAACAGCCATGCACGAAACTGTGGTTTAAAAGGATTGGTAGTCATGGGAGACTAATATCATATGAACTTATATAAGCTAATTATAATAATAATATATACTTATATTATTACCCTATATAAGTTTATGGATATGTACAAGCATGATGTTATGACTAAACATTAGTGTAATGTAATTTATATATGGAAAGCACTCATTACTAAACAGTTATTGGATTCATCATATGCATAAGAGATCACGGGTTAGTAACTCCATATTGAACACAAAAGCTTACCTTATTTGATTCATTACCAGTATAGTGTATTCATTATGAATATCCAATTCCATTTGAGTTAACATGTCATATGTTTTCCCTTGGGGATTTTGTGCATGCCAAATTGGCATGCATAACAGCCATGCACAGAACTATGGTTTAAAAGGATTTGTAGTCATGGGAGACTAATATCATATGAACCGATATAAGCTAATTATAATAATAATAATAATATAAACTTATATTATTACCCTATATAAGTTGATGGGTATGTACAGGCATGATGTTATGACTAGACATTAGTGTAATGTAATTTATATATGGAAAGCACGCATTACTAAGTAGTGATTGGATTCATCTTATGCATAAGATATCATGGGTTAGTAACTTCATATTGAACATAAAATCTTACCTTATTTGATTCATTACTAGTATAGGGTATTCATTATGAATATCCAATCCCATTTGAGTTAACATGTCGTATGTTTTTCCTTGGGGCTTATGTGCATGCCAAATTGGCATGCACAGCAGCCATAAGGTTGATGTGCATGTAAATTTGGCATGCACGGAACTGTTGGGGCATGCAAAGAACTGTTGGAATGCAAAGAATTGTTGGGAAGTGGGAACTATTGGGGCATGCACAGAACATGTCATATGTTTTTCCTTAGGGTTGTTGTGGCATTCACAGAACCGTTGGGAAGTGGTGTAAAAGGATTGGCACAGAACTGTGTCATTTATATTCATGACAACTTGATACAAGACCAATTGAACATATTTCATTTTAATGAAAGAGCTATATCCACTCAGAAATCCTTTTCATACATAGAACTCTGAGTTGCTTTCTTCAGCCAAACCTTATTTCTATAAAGAATTCCATTTTGGATTTCATCCCAAATTGGGATGGTACTTCATTGACAATTGTAAATTGTTTTAAGATATCATGTTAAATATGTTGTAATGTTATTCAATATCTCCTTTTGGTGATGTATTTAGTGTCAGTAAAATGGCATTTCTAGTGGTGATTATTATCAGTGGAGCATTTATGTATATCTCAAGAGTGTAATTAGAGTTAATGGGATATCTTTTATGTTGCCTTTTCCTTAAAATAGGCAGCTAAAGTTTCATAGAGAGCTCTATGCTTGAGAAGTATTGGAGGTTTATTGTAACATGTTTAAATATTAATGAAGTGGTTTGTCTTTGACATTAAATGTTTTTGGTATATATAATAAGTGTTTTACCACTATAAATCTTGGTGCTCTTCTTTCTTGTGTTTTCTTATATTTGTTTTCTTATTTTCACTTGCTTATGCTAAAAGATAATGGTGAATGTTCATAGAAAATTAGATGAATATTGATAAATGATTGTTTCCCTTGTATTTTCTTCTTATGATTTGCTTATGTTAATGGTGCCTCTTCATAGAAGACTAAAGGAATATTTATAACTATTTTTTTCACTTAAAATAGATAGCTAAGTGGTTCTTCAATATAGGTTCCTAAGTTGTTTGGTAGGTGAGATTTCATTTATTCCCCATCCATCATGTGAAGTGGTCTTCTCACTATAGAGGTTCATAGAGAAAGTGATGGCTCTAGGGTCAAGGGGTTGGTTGCTCCCCAAAAGAAGAGTCTCGTCGATTGGTTGATTAAGTTACTTAAACCAAACATTCTATTGTTGTATTGTTGTAGGAAACTATGATTGAAGGGGACAAATCTATTTGTGTATTGTTGTCTTTTCTAAAAAAAAAATGGTATTTTTGTGCTCTTGATTTTGTAGGGAAATTAGCCTGGCTAATCACATATTGGAATTAGTGCTTCACCTTGTAAAGGTTGAAGTTATTAACTTGGGTAGTTGGACTAAATTGGAGTATTTAGAGTTAGGTTATTTTTTTCTTCGATTATTTTCTATGTTGAATATTTATAGTTCTTATGTTGGAAGCGGAGAATTTTGGGAGTACTTCTATGATTGGCAATCTATTTAAAAGGAATTTGTGGTGGTTGGTGGTGATTTAAGTTTCTTATTAAGACATGGTGAAACATTGAGGAAGGCCACTAGAATGGAACTTGTGTACACTTTCTGTTGGAAGGCTCGTACATTTGAAGAAACTAACTATTATGATCTTAAAAGTTGACATGTTGAAAGGATATGATAGGGTCAAATGAATCTTTCTTGGTTAATTCTCATTCATAAATGATATATAATAATAATCTAATTTAATTCTTATCCATCTTGGAAGGAGTGACATGTTATTGCTCAAGTGTATGGTCTTGCTTCTGATTTTCCTTCAATAAGAAACTACGAGGATCAAATATTGATAATTGTTTTTTTCACTTAAAATAGACAGCTAAGTGGTTCTTCAATATAGGTGCCTAAGTTGTTTGGTAGGTGAGATTTCATTTATTCCTCATCCATCATGTGAAGTTGTCTTCTCACTATAGAGGGTCATAGAGAGTTCCATGCTTGAGAAGTATTGGAGGTTTATTGTAACGTGTTTAAAGATTAATGAAGTGGTTCATATTTTTCAATAAATGTTTTTCCTATGTATAACAAAGGTTCTACCACTAAAAATCGGGGTGCTCTTATTTCTTGTGTTTTATTCTTTTCATTTGTTTATGTTAATGGTGAATGTTCATATAAAATTAGATGAATATTGATACAAGATTGTGTCCCTTGTATTTTCTTCCTATGATTTGCTTGTGGTTAATGGTGCATCTTCACTAGAGGATTATTGATAAGTGTTTTTTTTTCACTGGAAGATTATATAGTGTTTTTTTTCACTAGAAGATTAATGAAGTGGTGTAAAAGGATTGGTAGTCCTGGGAGACTAATATCATATGAATTGATATAATCTAATATAGTAATAATAATATATACTTATATAATTACCCTATATATAATAATAATAATAATATATACTTATATTATTACCCTATATATAATTATAATAATAATATATACTTATGTTATTACCCTATATAAGCTTATGGGTAACGTTGGTCGATGGTCTGAAGGCCAGGTTATTTTTGAACAAATTTTTCCCCTCTTGGCTAACCTGTGTTGCTAGCTCAATAGGTACTTATGGGGGATTTGCAGTGACTTGGGACCCTACAAAACTCGAACTAGTCCAATACCTTTGTTGTGGTGGAACTTTTATGACAGGTACCTATCTTTGGAACAATCAACCGATCTCACTACATAATGTTTATGGACCCTGCTCTGACAGAAAATTATTTTGGGACAAGTTGGCCACCAGGGGACTGGTAGCTCATAAAAAATTGATAGAAACAGGGGACTTTAATCTCACTTTAAATGTTGGGGAAGTGTGGGGAGCTTCGTCACATCAGGACCTACTGGCTGGATATTTTATTTTTCAAGCACACTCTCTTGTGGATATAACTCTGGATGAACTAGTTCCAACCTAGCGTAATGGTCGATCTAGCACAGAGACTATTTCAAAACATTTTGGATCGAGTATTTTTGTCAGAAGATCTGGAAACTAGTGAAGGAAGGATTGTTGATTATTTGGGTTGGTTTTCATTGATGTCAACCCTTGAATAAAGTCCAGTAGCAAATTCTGGTAGCACAAAGGTTTGGGTAATGGACCTGAGTTTGTTTGATGTATAATGGTATGAGTTTTAATATAATTGAAGGTAAGACTATTCTCGATGGATATTACATGTCATTCTATTTTCGGTGGTATGTGGAATGTCACATAACTCCTCACGCTTAGAGAATTATGGCCATGTGAAGTTGGAGAACCCTTATGAGTCATCTAGAAACCCCAAAAGGTCAAAGTAGTCAAAGTGGTTGCAAAGAAGAAATTGTTTAATTAATAAAGGGAAGTGATGAGTGTACTATAATTCAAATTGGATACAAAAGAAATTATTTAAATAATAAATTTAATCGAGAAATTACTAAGTGGACAAGTGGTTAGAAGTGGGTTAGCCCTAAAATAAGGAAAGTGGTTTAAGATGGTTAGAAGGTAACCCCTTGAGAAAGATACATTAAAGTATAAATAAGAGGCAAGGGTATCTCATTTTAATTACACTTGAGCATATTGAATATCTACAAGTGACTGAGGTAACCAAAGGATATCTAAGGTGAATTTCAGAGGGAAGGTGAAGTAAAGAAGGCCGAAATTCAAGGGAGGATAAATTATTTTGATGATGCTTTCTAAGGTATGTTATTTACAGGTCATCTCACAAATTTTCGCAATAAAAAAATTTCTAGAATGATTCAAATCATGAAATATGGAGGTCGTTGAGGAAACATATCCAAGTAGCTATGATAAACATTTTAGCTTGTGGGTTGTTGTATTTTTGGAGTTGCACTTCGTGGAAAATAGGATTTGTGGCTAGTCATGAAACTAGTCTAAAACAGGTGTTTCGGGTAAAAACGTCATAACTTCTTCATAAAAAATACAAATTTAGTAAGACCAAATGTATTGGTTAGAGTACAGTCTGTAGTATTTTTTGTACCATTTTCATATCCATACAACAAATATTCTGTGTGGGGCACACTCTACAAGTTCTCTCTCTATAATAAGCCAGAATTCAACAAGGTATGTCATTTTTTCTATAACTCATTTTCTGAGAGATTCCAAGTAGTGAAACATGGAGGAATTCCATAAAAGACAATGAAGAATATTGTGTACTATTTTTAGATCTTTATTCATTACAGGTACATAGTTATGATTATTTCAAGTTAGGGTTGTTGACTAGTCCAAAATTAGTCATGTGAGACTAAAGTAAAGTTTGATGAAAATGTTAGTCTCTTGTTGTTAAAGTTAAGGAAGGTTTGCAGGTATGTGATCATATACACCAGGTATATTACAGAGTTACAAATCAGATTTGGATGATGAAATTGATGAGGGATTTTGGTTGAGGTACATGTTGGGTACATGGTTGAGACAAGTAGTTGATGAGTTGGCACATACATGAGGTGTATAGTTGATGATGTTGGTACATCTTAATGAGTCATAGTTTATGTGTATTTGATGCATAATTGGTACATATTTGGTGCATGGTTGATGCACTCGTTGATGGTACATGTTGGTGCATGGTTGATGCACTTGTTTATGGTACAAGTTGATTACATGTTGTTTGGTACAGGTTGTTTGGTGCATATTGATTGGTACAGGTTTACAACAGTATATCTCACAGTGATAGTATGACATTGGTTCCATCATTCTACTTGTATTCCAGGGTGGTTGGACGGGGAAAGGATAGGTGGTTGTAGCCACCTTTTGGTTGTAGCCGGAGAACATAGGGGGTTGTAGCCCGAGAATTGGGGAGTTGGAGCTTCCCTCAGGTTGTATCTTGAGAAACTAGGGGGATCCTTCCAGTTGCAGTTGGAAAACAAAGGAAGTTGGTGCTTCCAATGAATGTAATTCTTAAATACATATAAGAAAAAGAATTGTGTGATTTTATCCTGCTTTGGGTTTCCACGTAAAAACACGGGTGTACTATGTATGTGTATGATTGCTCATTTTTACATTGTTTATTTACTCTGCAACTATTGGATGGTAATGTTACATTGATATAACACTTGCATTTTATTGTTAAAAATGATTAAATTTCTTTATTATTGATTCACCCCCCCTCTCAGTAATCCAACAATTGGTATCATAGTAGGTTCCTTCATAAATCAGTTTAACCATTGAAAGGTAGATCATGGAGAGCAACAACATGTATAAAAATGGAATACCACATTTTGATGGATAGAAGTATGCATTCTGGAGAAGAAGTATGAAAACATATATACAGGAACAGGTATTTGAAATTTGGCAATCAGTAGTAGATGGATACAAAGAACCAGTAGTTCCGCCAACAAGTGAAAAAGCAATGAAACTCAGTCAAAATAATTCCAAATCCACAAATGCACTTCTGAATGGTATTGGTGAATCGATATACCAAAGTTGTACATTGTAAATCCGCTAAAGAAATTTGGGACAAACTTCAAAATATTTATGAAGGAGATTCAAAAATCAAAGAAGCAAAGCTGCAAACTTACAGAGGTCAATTCAAACAACTAAAGATGAAGGAAGATGATAATATTGCATCTTACTTCTTATGGGTCAGTGAAACAGTGAATGCAATCATAGGATTGGGAGAAGAAATTGAAGAATTTTTAATTGTTCAAAAGGTACTAAGATCTCTTCCTATGAGATTTGATCCTAAGATATCAGCACTAGAAGAAAGCGAATATCTAGACTCAATAAGCATGGACGAACTACATGGAATATTCACAACATATGAAATGAGAACTGAACAGGAAAATATAGATATAAAAGAAGCAACTTTCAAAGAATCCAAAAGGTCAAAGAAAAATGGAAAGCAAAAGGAACATATCAGTAGTAGTGACTTCTCAGAAGATGATGAAGAAGAAGTGGCCAACTTTGTCAGAATATTAAACAAGGGAACCAATGAAAGATATAAAGGTAATCTTCTATTGATTTGTTTTAATTGTGATGGTATTGGTCATTTTGCTAACAAATGTCCTCATAAGAAAAATAAGAGGAATGATGAAGATTACTCAAATAGAAAACAAACATATAAAGGCAAAAGAACCAAAAATAAATCTTTCAATAAAAGCTTATGCACCAAAGAAGACATCTCCTCATCATATGAAGATGAAGTCAGTGACAATGAGACAAAAAGAGTTCCATTCATGGAAATAGAAGACTCTGATAAATAAGACACCAAAGAAGAATATGAAGAGGCATAAGTTGACTACCGAGAAGAATTGTTGAATGTCATAGAAGTTATAAGAAGAGAAAAGAAGAAAAGCAAGAAGCTATAAGAAGAACTAGATAAGAAAGAAGACACTCGGGAACTAGAACAAATGATCATGAAATTGAAGGTTCAAATAGAAGAAGATAAAAGAATTGAAGAAGCACTCAAAGAACAATTAGAAGAAAGAGATAAGATCATTGGAAATTTGGAAGCAGAGATTGTCACATTGAGAAAGGGTCTTCAAAAGAAAAATATGTAGAACAACTCAAAAGTTTTGGATGACATTATCAGCAGTCAAAAGCCTTATCATGACAAGTCTGGACTTGGATACAATCAGGAAGAAAAGGGATCAAGCTCCAAAGAAAAAGAACAAGAAACATACCCAAAAAGCTATATAGAAACAATCAAAGAGGATAAGAAGATATACAATGAAGATTATAGAGACACTCCTCCACCAAGAAGATTCAGACTTCAAAATCAATGATCGATACAAACAAATAGGCCTCAGGAAGAAGAAGGATTCATAAGAGTAACTCCTTTCAGAAGATATTCAACTCCCAGGTATCAAAATATCTTTTTTTTTCTATGCTATGCATGCAATAATTTTGGACATAAAGCAGTAAATTCTAGAGATAATAGAAGGAACATAAACAACTTTGAAAGTCATACACAAAATGGCTATCCAATAAGGCCTAGTGAAACACAGAGAAGAAGCTACAACAAGTTTGAATCATTGAGCGCTGAAGTAGAATGCTACAAGTGAAACAACTTTGGACACATGGACAAAGATTGTAGAATGATAGTCCCTCCTAGAGAACCACAACAGAACAACAACAGTCACAGACAGGAACCTCAGAAGAGAACATGGATAAGAAAAGCAGAATCAATATAGCAATGAAGAATGCACACTCGCTCTACAAGCTAAGCAGAAGAAATTGTTAGAAAAATAGGACCGCGGAGCAATAAAATAAAACATAGAAGATACATAATACAAGAGAGACACAGATTTACGTGGTTCACCCAGTGTGGGCTACGTCCACTAGAGAAATTGCCAGGTCCTTTCTTTATTATTATCCAGCAAAATGAAGGGGTACAACCTACAACAAAACCCGTTGTAACTTCCTCTTCTTTCTCTCATAGTCTCCTCTCTCAGAATACAATATTCACCATCATCAATAGCCGCAATACATTTCCCTCATAAAAGAGGGTTGCCTTCTAGGGAAAAAAACCCTAACATAATATCTACCGTTAGATCTTCGACCTTATAATGAACGGTCCAGATTTACAATGAAATTACAATATACTTTTACAAGAAAAAATTTCTTCAGGGGCTTTGCCCCCGAACCCTCGCTGGGGGCCCGCTTGCCCCCAGACCCCTCAGCCGGGGGGATAGCCCCCCCGGACCCCGCAGAGGGGGTACCCCCCCTCTGCACTCCCCCACGTGGAAGAGTGTACATACTTATGGGGTGTAAATACTTCATGGGGTATAAACACGGCTGGAAGCCAGGACCTCTGAATTAGGAACATAATC
>ML800170.1:123359-156499 GCA_009831015.1 Picea engelmannii
ATAATCTAGAAAATGTTTCCTATGGGGTGTGGCATGAAATGAAGCTCCTGAATCTACTACCCAAGACTCAGAAATATTATCTACAGAAAGAATCAAAGCATCTTGTAACACGTCACCTGTTACATTTGCTTCCTGATTTCTCTCCTGTTATCCATCTCTTTGTTTCTTTGGAGCTCTGCAGTATTTCTTCAGATGTCCTTTCTTCCCACAATTCTAGCACTCTATCTTTCCAAGTCTTGATTTGAATCTTCCCTTCCTAGAATTTCCGCAGTTTCCTGAGCCCTTTCCTCTATCCTTTTGTCTTCCCCTTCTTCATGTTCAACACATTTCCTGATGTCTCACCTGTGATTTTCCGTCGCATTTTCTCACTAAGGATAACACCAACAACATCATCAAATTTTAAAGTATTTGAACCAGAGACAGAGTTACTTACAGCCATGACCAAGCCATTCCAGCTTTCTAGCAATGAGCACAAGATTAGAAGAGCCCTAACCTCATCATCAAAGTCCACTTTTACATAACTTAGTTGATTAGTAACTGTATTAAATTCATTTAAATGATCTGCAACAAACCCACCTTCTGACATCTTCATATTAAATAATCTCTTCATTAGAAATACCTTATTCGACGTCGAGGCTTTTTCATACAATTTGGCTAACGCATCCATCAAACCCTTCGTTGTCTTTTCTTTCGAAATATTGAAAGCCACTGATGCTGCCAGGTTCAGTCGTATCATTCCTAGAGCCTTTTTGTCAAGAATCTCCCATTCTTCGTCCTTCATGGCCGTCGACTTCTTTGCTACTCCGCTCAATGGTAGGAATAGATCCTTCTGATATAAACAGTCTTCCATCTGCATCTTCCATAACTGGTAGTTTTGGCCGTTAAATTTCTCGACCCTAAACTTTCCATCTTCCAACATTTCTCCCACTTGAACCAGGAACCCTCTTTTCCTGCGAGTTACCTTACGCTCTGACACTAGTTGTTAGAAAAACAGGACCACAGAGCAATAAAATAAAACAAATGCGGAAATAAAACACAAAAGATACACAATACAAGAGAGACACAGATTTACGTGGTTCACCCAGTGTGAGCTACGTCCACCAGAGAAATTGTCAGGTCCTTTCTTTATTATTATCCAGCAAAATGAAGGGATACAACCTACAGCAAAACCCGTTGTAACTTTCTCTTCTTTCTCTCACAATCTCCTCTCTCAGAATACAATATTCACCATCATCAATAGCCACAATACATTTCCCTCATAAAAGAGGGTTGCCTTCTATGGAAAAAAACCCTAACATAATCTCTATCGTTAGATCTGCGACTTTATAATGAACGGTCCAGATTTACAATGAAATTACAATATACTTTTACAAGGCAATTTTTGCTTCGGGGGCTTCGCCCCCGAACCCCCGCTGGGGGCCCACTTGCCCCCAGACCCCCCAGTCGGGAGGATAGTCCCCCCGGACCCCGAAGAGGGGGTACCCCCCCTCTGTACTCCCCCGCGTGGAAGAGTGTACATACTTTTGGGGTGTAAATACTTCATGGGGTATAAACACGGCTGGAAGCAAGGACCTCTGAATCAGGAAGATAATCAGGCTCCACAACCAACAGAAATGTGGTTGGTATGTTGACAGTGGTTGTTCAAAACACATGACAGGTGATAAAGACAGTTTTCTTACATTACGAAAGGAAATATATGGATCAATCTCCTTCGGAAATGATCATTTAGCTAAAATCAATGGAAAAGGCACAGTCAGAATTGGAAACAAGAATACGAAGGAAAAAAATGTTCTACTAGTAGAAGATATGAAATATAATATTCTAAGTGTGAGTTAAATGTGTGAACAAGTTCATAAAATTACTTTCAATTCACAAAAGTGTGAAATAAGAAAAGAAGGTTCAGAAAAATTGATTGCAATAGCTGCAAGAACTTCAAGCAATATATATTTATTAAGTGCAATTGGAAATGAAAAGTGTTGTCTAGGAAAGGAAGATGAAGGTTTGTTATGGCACAGAAGAATGGGTCACATACACTTTGATAACCTTGTCAAAGTCAGCAAAAAGGAAGTAGTTAGAGAAATTCCCCAGATCACGAAACCAACCAACACTTTATGCAAACATTGTCAACAAGGAAAGCAAACAAAGACTAGGTTCAAATCAAAGGAATATTCAATGACAAGACCACTGGAAATTGTTCATACTGATCTAGTTGAACCAACTACAACAAAGGGTTTAAAAGGTGAGAAATACTTTATGTTATTATTTGATGATTATACAAGAATGACTGCAGTTTTCTTTCTCGGGAATAAGTCAGAAGATTTTGAAAACTTCAAGGTCTACAAGGAAATGGTTGAAAATGAAATGGATTCAAAAATCAAATGTTTGAGATCTGATAATGGTGAAGAATTCACTTCAAAGGAATTTATGGACTACTGCAACATGCATGGAATAAAAATGAAATCATTTGTTGCTAGGACACCTCAACATAATGGAGTTGTTGAAAGAAAGAACAAGACAATGCAGGAAATGGCTCGAACAATGCTAATGGATTCTAAATTGACAAATATTTTTTGGACACATGTAGTGCATACATCAGTTCACATTCAAAATAGAGTAATGCTCAGGAACAACACTGAAAAAACTCCCTACGAGCTATGGAAAGGAAGACCAGCAAATGTGAAGCACTTCAGAGTATTTAGAAGCAAATGCTACATCAAAAGAGAAGATGGTAGAATGGGAAAGTTTGACTCTTGCATGGAAAAAAGATTACTTGGTGGTTACTCAAGTACAATAAAATAATACAAGTGTTACAATCTGAGGTTGAACAAAATTTTGGAAAGCATCAATGTAACAATTGATGAAACAGGCGGACGAGAATTAAAGGAAGAAGAAAATGAATCAATGGAACAACTTTACGAAGAAGAAGCAGAAGATGAAGAAGAAGTATAAAGGGAAGATGAAGAGGATCAGACAGAAGTAGAATAAAAAGTACAGCAAGGGCCTCCAAAGACACCTAGAAAATGAGTATAGAAGAATCATCCTTCAGATCAGATTATCGGAAACAAAGATGTAGGAGTTGATACTAGAAGAAGAATTTGTTCACCAAAACAAATGCACCTAGCATTCTTATCTACGATTGAACCAAACAGTTTTGAAGAGGCCAGTAAGGATGAATTATGGAATAAGGCCATGGATGAAGAATTGGATCAAATAAAGGAGAATGACACTTTGGAATTGGTTCTAATACCAAAGAATAAGAATGTGATTGGCACAAAGTGAGTTTTCATAAATAAATTGAATGAATATGGACAGGTTACAAGGAATAAAGCTAGATTGGTATATAAAGGATACACACAGGTTGAAGGAATCGACTTTGAAGAGACATTTGCCCCAGTTGCCAGAATGCAAGCAATCTGATTGCTTTTAGCTTATGCATGCTCCAAGAATATTAAAGTGTATCAGATGGATGTGAAATAAGATTTTTTGAAAGGGAAACTTGAAGAAGATGTCTACATTGAACAACCAGAAGGATTTCAGTTGTCAGAGAACACAAAGTATGTGTGTAAATTGAAGAAGGACTTGTATGGTATAAAACAGACTCTTAGAGCATCGTACTCTAGACTGGATAAATATCTACAACATGGAGGGTTCAGAAAAGGAAGTGCAGATAGCAACCTCTACATCAAGGTAACTCAAGATAGTATTTTATTGATTGAAGTTTATGTTGATGATATTATTTTTGGAAGTATCGATGACAGGTAAATCCAGAAATTTGCAAAGGATATGCAAAATGAATTTGAAATGTCATTACTTGGAGAACTATCATTCTTTCTGGGTCTTCAGATATGTCAAATAAACTAAGGAATTTTTGTTTCTCAAACTAAGTATATCAGAGAAATTTTAAATAAGTTTGGGATGGAAGATTGCAAACCAGTTACCACTCCTATGAAAACCAGTTGCAAGTTGAGAAAAGATGATGATTCAAAGTGTATAGACCAGAGGCAATACAGGTCAATGATTGGTAGATTACTATATGTGACAGCATCCAAACCAGATGTAATGCATGCAGTTGGACAAGTGGCATGATTTAAAGAAGTACCAAAGTAATCACATGTATTAATAGTGAAAAGGATTTTCAGATATCTCAAACGAACATAAGATTTTAGATTATGGTATCCAAAAGGAAAGGATCTATCACTTAGTGCCTACATAGATGCAGATTGGGAAGGTTGCATTTATGACCGAGAAAGCACCAATGGAGTAGTGTTCTACTTGGGTGAGTGTTTAGTATTTTGGCTAAGCAAGAAAAAATCATCAATATCCTTATCTATAGTTGAAGCAGAATATATTGCAGCAGCAGGATGTTGTACACAGGTTCTATGGATGAAACAAACTTTGACAGATATACAGGTTGAGTATGATGAGCCCATTCCAATATATTGTGATAATACAAGTGTCATCAGTATCTCAAAGAACACGGTGATGCACTCCAAGACAAAGAACATTCCAATCAAGTATCACTTTCTATGGGAACAGGTTGCAAAGAAGAAAATCATAGTTAAATATGTGGGAACAAAAGAACAAGTGGCATACATATTTACAAAACCACTTCCAAGAGAACCCTTTGAGTAACTTCGCCAGAGACTTGGAGTAATTTCTACTCCAAAGTGAACTTTTTTGAATGCTTATCTTATATGTCTTATATTTACAAGAGGAAGCACCATAAAGAGGATAGTTTAGGTTGGGAGATCGGTTTCAGGAAGAGTTCAGTTAGGGGGAGCAGCCCCGAATGGAAAGATATATTTTTCATTGATGACAAAGCGGGAGATATTTATCATATGTAAAGGTAAATACTTGGAGAAAGAGCACAGAGGCATGGTTCTAGGGGGATCGATGGTCACAAGGGTAGCATGAGTGATATGACTTCAGTATTGTGTAAGAGTGTTTCCATCAATGCCAAAGGAGGAGATTTTTTATTATTTTGGTTGGTTGTCATTGATGTCAACCCTTGAAGAAATTTTGGTAGCACAAAGGTTTGGGAAATGGACCCAAGTTTGTTTGATGTATAATGGCATGATTTTTAATAAATTTGAAGGTAAGACTATTCTAGATGGATAGTACATGTCATTTCATTTCCAGCGGTATGTGAAACGTCACATAACTCCTCACGGTTAGAGAGTTATGGCCATGTGAAGTTGGAGAACCCTCATGAGTCATCTAGAAGCCCCAAAAGGTCAAAGTAGTCAAAGTGGTTGCAAAGAAGAAATTATTTAAATAATAAATTGAAGTGATGAGTGTACTATAAGTCAAATTGGATACAAAAGAAATTTTTAAATAATAAATTTAATGGAGAAATTACTAAGTGGACAAGTGGTTAGAAGTGGGTTAGCCCTAAAATAAGGAAAGTGGTTTAAGATGGTTAGAAGGTAACCCCTTGAGGAAGCTACATAAAAGTATAAATAAGAGGCAATGGTCTCTCATTTTAATTACAATTGAGAATATTGAATATATACAAGTGACTGAGTTAACCAAAGGATATCTAAGGCGAATTTCAGAGGGAAGGTGAAGTAAAGAAGGCCTAAATTCAAGGGAGGATAAATTATTTTGATGATGTTTTCTAAGGTATGTTATTTATAGGTCATCTCACCATTTTCGCAATAATTTTTTTTCTAGAATGATTCAGATCTGAAAATCCAAAGGTCATTGAGGAAACATATCCAAGTAGTTGTGATAAAAATTTCATCTTGTGGGTCATTGTATTTTTGGAGTTACACTCCATGAAAAATAGGATTTGTGGCTAGTCCTGAAACTAGTCTAAAACAGGTGTTTCGGGTAAAAACATCATAACTTCTTCATAACATATCCAAATTTAGTAAGACAAAATGTATTGGTTATAGTACAGTGTGTAGTATGTTTTGTAGCATTTTTAGATCCATACAACAAACATTCTGTGTGAGGCACACTCTACAATTTCTCTCTCTAGAATAAGCCAGAATTCAACAAGGTATGTCATTTTTTCTATAACTCCTTTTCTAAGAGGTTCCAAGTAGTGAAACCTCGAGGAATTGATTAAGAACATTGTGTACTATTTTCAGATCTTTATTCATTACAGGTGCATAGTTATGATTATTTCAAGTTAGGGTTGTTGACTAATCCAAAATTAGTCATGTGAGATTAAAGTAAAGTTTGATGAAAATGCTAGTCTCTTGTTGTTAAAGTTAAGGAAGGTTTGCAGGTATGTGATCATATACACTATGTCTATTACAAATTTACAAATCATATTTGGATGATGAAATTGATGAGGGATTTTGGTTGAGGTACATGTTGGGTACATGATTGAGACAAGTAGTTGATGAGTTGGCACATACATGAGGTGTATAGTTGATAATGTTGCTACATCTTGATCAGTCATAGTTTATGTGTATTTGATGCATGATTGGTACATATTTGGTGCATGGTTGATGCACCCGTTGATGGTACAAGTTGAGGTACAGGTTGGTGCATGGTTGATGCACTTTTTTATGGTACAGGTTGATTACAGGTTGTTTGGTACGAGTTGGTACAGGTTGGTGCAGGTTGATTGGTACAGGTTTACAGCAGTATATCTCACATTGGTTCCATCATTCTACTTATATTTTAGGGCGGCTAGATGGGGCAAGGACAAGTGGTTGTAGCCACCTTCCAGTTGTAGCCAGAGAACATAGGGGGTTATAGCCTCCTTCTAGTTGTAGCCAGAGAATTGGGGAGTTGGAGCTTCCCTCGTGTTCTAGCCTGAGAAACTAGGGGGTTGGAGCCTCCTTCTAGTTGTAGCTGGAAAAAAAAGGAAGTCGATGCTTCCAATGAATGTAATTCTTAAAGACATATAAGAAAAATTGTTATGTAGTTTTCTCCCAATTTGGGTTTCCATGTAAAAACATTGGTGTACTGTGTATGTGTATGATTGCTCATTTGTTCATTTTTTATTTACTCTGCAACTATGTGATGATAATGATACATTGATATAACACTTTCATTTTATGGTTAAAAGGGATTAAATTTCTCTATTATTGATTCGCCCCCCCTCTCAGTAAACCAACAAGGATCAGGTCTTGGGTGGCATACCCATATCTGTCAGACTACGCTCCAATTCTACTGTAATTTGATTCTCCTCCATTTCTGATAGCTTATCCTTTTAAGTTAAATTTGAGTTGGTTGCTTGAGGAAGAATTCTCATCTATAGTAAAAGAAGTCTGGAAAGAACATATTTTTCAGAATGAGTTGGGGGTTTAACAACGGATAGTTTGGAAACTAAATACCTTAAAACAGAGAATCAAATTCTAGGAAAAAAACCTCAAAAGGAAAAAGATACAAGACTGGAACAGCTGGAGGGAGAATTACAGGTCAACCTACAAGTAGACTCACGATACGGGGGGTTCCGAGATAGGGACAACACCTTGAAACTTCTCAAGATTGAACGAAACTAGATCCTCCTAGAAAAAGAAACACTCTGGAGACAGCGGAGCAGGGAAACCTGGATTAAATGCGGAGATCGAAATTCAAATTTCTTTTATCGTTTTGCAAGTTCTAGAAGAAATAAAAAACACATTTGGGAAATCAAAGATGAGACTGGATTTATTCATACTGGACAGAAATCTCTAAAGTCAACAGCCACAAAACACTTCAAATCTTTTTATGGGGCGATTGATCACACAAATATTATATATCAAGTCTCTGTATCCAGAATTTTCTCACGTTTCGTCACATAGGAGGATTCCATCCTTATGAATATCCCCTGCACTAAGCAAGAAATCTAGGAAGTCCTAAAGTCATTTGCAAAAGATAAAAGTCGAGGCCCCGATGGATGGACTATAGAGTTCTTTTTTTTAAAAATTGATTTAGTGGGTATCGATATGTTGGAAATGGTGGAAGATACATGTTGGGTATGTGTTATATTCTTTGCATGTGTGTGTGTGTGGGCACGTCAGATATGACAATTGCATCTGACGATCCCTCGTAGTAGTGCTTTGTTTGTGTCATGTGCGTTGGGCGCTTTCCTAGGGGGGGGGCAGGTATGCCCCCCCTGGTTATGCGCAACGTTCAGCATCGGGCATAGCCCAAGGCCGACGAGGTTCAGGGAAACACCCTGAAAAAAAATTTTGGGCAGTTTTTGCTATTTTTAGCAATTTACTAAAAATAATCTTGGTTTTAGGGATTAGGGTTTTGGTATCTACATAATACCTAAAAACATTGTATATATTGTATAGTGAACGGTGAAATTCAAGATAATGAATATAAGAAAGGTTTTCCCAATTGAGGGTTTCCAGTATAAATATCTGTGTACTATGTGAATGAGCCATTGATTAAATTTTGTTTTGCTTAAGAATCTATATGCATTGCTTTACTTCATAGGTTTAAAACTTGCAATACTAGGACTAGAGGAAAAGTGATAGGCTCTGTAAAATCAACATTCTTGACTTTAATTCCTAAAGTAAACAACCATTCTACTTTTGGCGATTACAGACCTATCGCTCTCTGTAACTTGTGTTATAAATTGATCTCAAAGGTTATTGCAGATAGGATAAATCCTATACTTTCACGGACTCTATCAGATGAACATTTGGGGTTCCTAAAGGGCGAACAAATATTGGATGCCATTGGTACGGCCCAGGAATACTTGCATAGTATAAATATGAAGAATTCAAAGGCGTTAATCTTGAAACTTGATCTAAATAAATCATTTGACTGTATTGATTTGGATTTTTTACAAATGATTCTGATACAATCAGGCTTTAATCAACAAACCACAAAGTGGATTTTGAGTTGCGTGACTAGTGCAAACTTTGTTGTCCTTGTAAATGGTGAAAATTCACCATTTTTCCATAGTGGCAGAGGCTTGAGGTAGGGTTGTCCTCTCTCTCTTTTATTGTTTATTCTAATCATGGAAGGTCTTAGCCTGCAGCTAAAAAAAGGACAGGTCGAAGGGAAGCTGACAGGGGTGAAGGTTTCCAGGATTGTTAAGATTTTACATCTTTTCTTTGTTGATGAGACACTTTGAACTCCTTCTATAGTGCTTCGGGTTTGAAGATAAATTGGACAAAGTCGACCTTTCACTATGCTCGAATACAAGAGCAATCCTTGGAACTTTTAAAGTCTTCCCTTTCAACTTCCTTGATCTTTCTAAGTGTTTTAAGTACCTTGGATACTATATAAAAGTTGATTCTTATAAGGCAGCATATTGGAACTGGATTGTAGCAAAGTTCGAGAAAAGAATTGGTCACTAGTGCAACATATGGCTCTACTTAGGAGGTCATTTCACACTCATCAAAGAAGTACTAGAATGTCAACCAGTTTACTGGATGGCACTGGCAGCCATACCAGCCTTTGTATTAGACAAGCTTAGAAAAATAACCTACAACTTTCTTTGGTCAAGTTGTATAGAAAAACCACATCTTCATCTTTGCAATTGGGATTTACTTGCCAAACCAAAACAAAAGGGAGGTTGGGGGATTAGAAATATCTTTCATTTTAGCAAAGCTCTTGTTGCAAATTCACTCTGGCGTGTGGTGATGAAGGAAGGGATATAGTACTTGGTAATAAAAGACAAATGTCTCCCCCATTGTTTTATTGCCACCTGGTTTATAATAGTTATTACTACAGCGAGAGTAGCCTCACGGACTTGGAAAAATCTGGTAAAATCGGTTAATTTGATCACCCACTAGTTGTGTTGGAATCTGGGGTAAGGACACTCAGAAATCATTGGTAATTACTCTATCTTGGGCCTGGAGAATTCCTCCCTCTTATCTCCACATCTCATAACTTCTTTAAACTTAAAAAACATTAGATACCTTTACCAAGCAAGAGGTATCTCCAGGACAGGGTTTTTATCAGACAGATGGAAAACCAGTGATGAGATCGAGCTTACAAATGACTTGGCATTGGAGTGGGAAGAGTTCTACAAGGTGTTATCGGGAACTGGAGCGCAGCTACAAAACAAAGAGGATCAGCTTATTTGGATAAGGGGTGACAAATCGGGATTTATTTCTGTCAAAAATGTTTACACCGCTATCACAAATAAACTCCAACATCATAATATTGGTGGCTAGAGAAGACACATGTGGTCTTGGAACATAGCTCAAAAAATCAGATTGTTCACCTGGCTAGCCATTGAAAACAAAATTCATACTTGGGACACATTGCAATGGAAAGGCTGGGAAGGACCCAATATTTTCCAACTGTGTTCAAGTGATGCAAAGACAATGTTGCATCTTTTTGTTAAGTGTTCCTTCACAAGAAAATTTTCAGATAGGATTATTAATGAACAAAAGTTAAATTTTGTCTGGGAAGGGAACTCTTTAATTGCCTTCTATGAGTATTGGGCTAAAAAAGAGAGAAACTATCTCACCTTTCCTTCACTAGTTTGTTGGTTTGTTTGGCTGGAATGAAATAGGAAAGTTTTTGCAAATGGGAACCCTTTTGTAAGTGTAGTTGTTTACAAAACACTCGGTAATGTTGTAAACTCGACAGTCCCAACAAAAGTGGTGATCCAAAAAAATGTCAAGATCCACATACTTTGAGGCTCACCTTCAGGTTGGTTTGATGGAGTAGCGCAGTCAAATGGTCTTCAGAGTGGAGCAGGGAGATTGATAAGGATAAATGAAATTTTTTATTACAAGTGGACCTTCAATTGTGGTCCAGGAACCAACACCAGGGCTAAATTACTCAGATTATGGGCTACACTAAATCTGGCAACTAGATTTAACATTGAAGCATTGCAAATCTTTGGGGACTCCAAAATCATAATTGACTGGTTGAATAGCAGAGGAAAACTTCAGGTTATTTCTCTATTGGAATGGAAGGACAAAATCGGAGAGCTACAATCCACCTTTAGGAAGATTAGCTTCAGTCATATCTATCGAGGGCACAAAAAGGATGTTGATTTACTTTCAAAGTCCACAATCCAGAAACAAGAAGGAAAAATAACATACAACCACTGGGTTGATGAACATGAGGGTCCCACTCACTTTCTTAACCTCTTTTAGTATCTAGTCATCTATAGTGTTTAAAATTCTATTTTAGCAGCGAAAGTTTGATAGTTAATTTTTTTTAGGACAGTCTTGTTTAGCTAAGGGACAGACAGAATCATAGTCCTTTCATTATGTTTACATATGGATCGGATCTTATTATTTGCAATCAGACTAGTACAAAATGTTTTTTCACAGTTTTGAAGGTTGAAAGAAACATTGAAGGTTTGTATGTCAATGGCTCAATTATTTTCCATGTGAACAAATTATATATTAATATAATGAGCATTTTTTCTACTGGAAAAATATGATGGGTATGTACAAGCATGATGTTATCATTGGACATTAGTGTAATGTAATATATATGGAAAGCGCCAATTACTAAGCAGTGAATGGATTCATGTTATGCATAAGAGATCATGGGTTAGTAACTCCATATTGAACATAAATGATTACCTTATTTGATTCATTACTATTATAATGTATTCATTATAAGGAATTTGTATGATGTTTCAATTATATAGGGAATTACTAAAAATGCATATATTTCTTTTGATATGTATATTATACATCAACATAGAAATTTTTTACATAATTGTACATATAAACAAAAAATAGATTAAATTCTAAAAGATCAGTGACCTATGAACCTCCATTGTGACCTATGACAAGATTAGAATACTCCGGAAGGAAGCAAAGAAGTGAAGGAAACCCTAGACAAGTTTTCAGCTGCAGAAATATATTTAATATGAATTTATTAATACCCAGAAGGAGAAGTCGGCCCCAGTTAAATTTCCCATACCACTATAAATACAGGGCGTCAGTTCTCATTATTCTCATCTCAGTAGTTGTAGAGAGAACTGGATCTATGCAGGTCAGTTGCAGCTTGTGCACAAGTTTCTAGGAAGGTGTGCGCTAGCCTCTAGGTGGGATTATCTGATCAGCTTAGGTTTTATTCTTTCTTGGTGCATTATCCTCTCTTGGCTATTGGATTTCTACCAGGATTCTCTTCTCTATCAAGGTCAAGGTGCTCGGAGGGTGGCTTCGGCCTGTGGTTGGGTGACGAGGGTATCGTCAATGGTAAAACGAGAACAATATTCTATATTCTAATAGGTTATGGGCCCACACCCCCTTCAGTCAGCCTAAAACGCTGGAAGGAATCATAGCCGCTAGATATTGAGCTCGTTGAGGAACTTTTGCTAGGGTTACTAGCAGGAGCAGCTTCCAAAAACACTGCAGCTAGGGTTACTAGCAGAAGCAGTTGCAGAAACCCTAAATCTCTGATCTGACACCTTGTGATGCAGCATCTCGCCCAAGAAGTAGATATTTAGATGCGCCCTAACTCAGTGCACCTCTTGGCTCTCTCAGAAGACAGAAATAACGAAGTTGAAATTTTGGATCAAGGCATGACTACCAGTCAACCAAAGACATGTGTGAAATAATCAGTCTTTTACACTACTCGGCACTCACTGGGACAATTGAAGATGACATGTGGATAATCGATAGTGGAGCTTCCAGGCACATGATGGGAGATCAAGACAGACTCTCAAATCTAAATGAGAGAAATACACCGTACAAAGTGGAGCTTGGAGACAAAAGCACTTACCCCGTCGAAGGATTTGGACAAGCCTCTGTCAAGTTGGAATCAGGTAATCATGTTCACTTAAGCAATGTTTTATATGTACCTGGTTTAGAAAAGAATCTTGTATCAATATCATGTTTATAAGACAAAGGAAATAGAATATCTTTCATGAATGGAAAGGTGTTATCATGGCATAAGAATTACATCATAGAGGATGCTAGGGTTATTGGAAGTCGGGAAGGAAATCTGTATAGACTACTAGAACAAAATGAAGAAGCTCTAGTACATGACGAAGTCAACCCTAATGAACTTTGGCATAGAAGGTACGCTCATATCAATTATCAATCATTACCTTTCCTCAGAAAAATGGTTGAAGGAATACCATAATTGAAATCTACACGCGAAGGAATTTGCAAAGGATGTGCCCTTGGGAAGAATATCAAGAAACCATTCCCAAGAAGCAACAACACATCCAAGGAAATCCTAGATCTAATACACTCAGATGTTTGCGGTCCAATGCCAGTCAGATATCTAGGAGGATCTCTTTACTACGTAATCTTCATATATGACTATTCAAGAAATACGTGGTTGTACCTACTGAAATCAAAAGACGAAGTATTCAGCAAGTTCCAAGAATTCAAGGCAGAAATAGAAAACCTTACAAACAAGAAGTTCAAGACATTAAGAACAGATAATGGAGGAGAATACACCTTGAAGGAGTTTGTTGCATTCTGCAAATCAGAAAGGATTAGGAGGGCGCTGACTATTCCTCATAATCCTCAACAAAACGGTGTAGTGGAAAGAAAGAACGGATCTATCGAAGAAATGGTAAAATCCTTATTGAACAATCAAGGTCTATCCATGTTCCTATGGGGAGAAGCAGCAATGATGGAAATATATGTATAGAACAGAAGCCCTCATCGTATATTGAAGGACATGACACCAGAAGAAGCATTCTCAAGTAAGAAACCTAACGTAGAAAACCTAAGAATATTTGGATGTCTAGTTTACTCTCATATTCCCAAAGATAAAAGGAATAAACTAGAGCCCTCGGGAAAGAAGGGGATATTCGTGGGATGTAGTGATTCATACAAATCCTATAGAATATATATTCCAAAACAACACAAGATAGAAGTAAGTAGAGACGTAACGTTCAATGAAAGGATGGCCTTCAGGAAATCCATCGAAGAAATTATAGAAGAAGAAGAACTTGAAGAACCTAATGAAGAAAAAACAAAAAATGAAAATAATGAAAAGGATCAACCTGATCATCCTATGGAGCCATGTGAGAACATTGATTCAGATATCATACTAAAGACCAAGAAATGACTAGCTTGTCTTGAAGCTACATTACAAGACGCAAAGAGAATCAAGGTTCCAGAAGGAACATCCAGGAAGAGTAAAAGACCGAAAAGATTCTCAAGTTATGCAGCATACATGACGAAGCTCCTAGATGAAGAACCTACCACATTTGAAGAAGTTGTCCAAAAGGGACAATGGAAAGAAGCTATGACGGAAGAACATCAATCCATTATGAAAAATGAAGTATGGTAAATTGTACCTAGACCTAAAGAAAAATCAGTGGTAACCTCAAAATGGGTATACAAGATCAAACATGATCAGACGGAAAGCGTGGACAAATACAAGGCAAGATTCGTGGCCAGAGGGTTCTCCCAGAAGGAGGGAGAAGATTATGATGAAACCTTTGCTCCAGTGGCAAGGTATACCTCCATCAGAGCTATCATATCTCTTGCCACTTCCATGGGATGGAATCTACACCAGATGGATGTAAAAACAACTTTCCTCAATGGAGCTATTGAAGAAGAAGTGTATATCGAACAACCTCAAGGATTTGAGGTACATTCCAGAGACACTCATGTTTTCAAATTGAAGAAATCTCTATATGGACTCAAGGAAGATCCAAGGGCTTGGTACACCAGAATAGATAGCTATCTAACAAGACTTGGTTTCTCCAAGAGTCATGCAGATCCAAACCTTTATTACAAATTTGTGGATAACACACCGGTGATCCTACTATTATATGTTGATGATCTATTCATAACAGGTGAAGAATATCTAATTATCCAGTGCAAGAATGAATTAGCCTCTGAATTTGATATGAAAGATCTAGGTCTCATGCATTACTACTTGGGACTAGAAGTATGCCAGAAGCGTGGTGAAGTATTCCTTGGACAAGGAAAGTACGCAATAAATATCCTTCAGACATTTGGAATGATGGACTGTAAGTCCATGGACACTCCTATGAATGCAGATATAAGAAAAATGAAATTCCCATACTTCGATATAGTTGATCCATCTCTATATCGACAGCTAATCGGATCATTGATGTATTTAGTAAATAATCTACCAGATATTTGCTTTGTTGTAAACACGTTAAGTCAGTTCCAGGTGGAACCTAGACAAGAGCATTGGATAGCTACAAAGCATGTCCTAAGATATATTTGTGGGACAATAAACTATGGCTTGAGATATACCGCATCCAGTGATATCCAACTTCATGGATTCACAGACTCTGATTGGGAAGGAAGTGCAAAAGACAAAAAGAGTACTTCATGTATGTGTTTCAGCTTGGGCTCCACTATGATATCTTGGGGCAGCAGGAAATAGAAGTCTGTCACACTCAGTACAGCAGAAGTAGAGTATATGGCAGCTTGTGAAGCATGCACAGAAGCAGTATGGATAAGGAAGTTAATCTCTGATTTATTTGATCAAATTCCATAATCGACCATAATATATTGTGATAATCAGAGTTGTATAAGATTATCAGAACATGCAGTGTTTCATGAAAGGTCGAAGCACATTGAGATCAAATACTACTTTATTCGAGATAAAGTCCAGGAAGGAGAGGTAAAGCTCGAGTATATCCCCACTGATGAGCAGACAGCAGACATCCTGACAAAACCTCTATCCATAATCAAGTTTTCATATTTCCGAGAGAAGATGAGGATCATGGAAATAACTCCCTTAACTGAAAGGAAAGATTCTCCAAGCTAGGAGAAGGTACGGAAAAATATGCTTGAAAACATTTATTTTTGTGACTTAAATGACTCTCCAAGATTAGGAGGGAGCACTGAAAATATTATTTATCTTTGTAATTGAAAAATAGTCCAGATTGGACAGATTCTTTCCTGTTCGAAAAGTGGATTGAGATTTCTGACGAATAGTGACTTCCTATTGTGGTTAACATAGGAAGTAGTTTGATTGATAATGTATCATAGACAGTGACTTCCCATTATGGTTAACATGGGGAGTGGTCTAGGGCAGTCTCTCTTCTTGAGGGTTACTCAAGAAGACTAGCCCGCCTCACCGGACAGTGATTTCTCATTGTGGCTAACATGAGGAATGGTTTGTTTTGGAGGTTGATACAGGACAGCCTTTTCCTCTTGTGGTTAACGGAGGAAATGGTCTGGACAGTCATTCCTTAGGGTTATACATTCTCTTCAAGGTGCACTTTGATTAGTGTAGGAGGAATGGTCCAGGATCAACAATCATGGAAAGACATTTCTTAGGGTTATACATTCTCTCCAGGGCGCACTTTGATTAGTGTAGGAGGAATGGCCCAGGGTGAGGAATGGTCCAGGACATTCATTCCTTAGGGTTTATACATTCCCTCTAGGGTGCACTTTGATTAGTGTAGGAGGAATGGCCCAGGGTGGGGAATGGTCCAAACATTCCTTAGGGTTTATACATTCTGGCCAGGGTGCACTTTGATTAGTGTAGGAAAACAGGGTGAGGAATGGTCCAGGCTCAGAAATTAGAAACAATCTTTCTTCCTTGGTTGAGAAGAATAGGGCAGATAACCCATTGTTTATGTTTTATACTGAGGGCAGATATTCTTTCATATCTCATAGACGTGAGTGAAATATTGGCCCAAATGATTCAGTTTATATCATAACATTGTTTCTATGCAGGTTGCTATCAGATATTTGTTATGAAGATTATATGACAGTAGATGTAAAACTACTGTGGTGGATATGTTCCACTATTTGAGGCAGATATTCTTTCAGAAATCACAGATGTGAGTGAAAGATTGGCCCAAATGATTATTATGGAGACTGCCTATCTCCAGACAGTAGAGATATACTACTGTGGTGGATTTGTTCCATTGTTTGTGACTATGTGTCACGGTTTAAGTAGTTTCATACTACCTTGAATAGACATAGGTGTGTTCTATTAATTAATATTGTACCAGTTGTCATAGGAGATTATCTAGTTGGATAATAATGACGGTGCTCGTGTTGCTACCAGTTGAATGGTCTATTGTGCTCAAGACCATACCCCCCTAGCTAGGAGGGAGTATTAATATTATGGTAGCTTTGGGAGGTATGAACCTCCATTGTGACCTATGACGAGATTAGAATACTCCGGAAGGAAGCAAAGAAGTGAAGGAAACCCTAGACAAGTTGTCGGATGCAGAAATATATTTAATATGAATTTATTAATACCTGGAAGGAGAAGTCGGCCCCAATTAAACTGCCCAGACTACTATAAATATAGGGCACCAGTTCTCATTATTCTCATCTCAGCAATTGCAGAGAGAACTGGATCTGCGCAGGTGCAGTTGCAGCTTGTGCGCAAGTTTCTGGGAAGGTGTGCGCTAGCCTCTGGGTGGGATTATCTGATCAGCTTGGGTTCTATTCTTTCTCGGTGCATTAGCCTCTCTTGGCTATTGGATTGCTACCAGGATTCTCTTCTCTGTCAAGGTCAAGGTGCTTGGAGGGTGGCTTCAGCCTGTGGTTGGGTGATGAGGGTATCGTCAATGGTAAAACGAGCACAATATTCTATATTATAACATATCATACATCAACATAGAAATTTTTTACATAATTGTACATATAAACAAAAAATAGATTAAATTCTAAAAGATCAGTGATTGATTCAAATAAAAAATAATGTTTGTGAGGGAAATTATCTAACCCATGGACATATGCATTGAATGGCAAGCAAAACTCTTGTTCAAGTCAATGTGTTATCTTAGTGCACATCACTCTTTAGAAGGATATGTACTAAGATATTCCTCAACTTGAACATGCTCGAGGGCAAGGTGTTAGATTTTATTTTTCTACCCTTTTGCAGTATAGATATCAAGGCAAGAAATTCCCTTATTTGCATATTATATCAAGAATACATGGAGTAATTGATCAATCAATATATTGTTGCAACTTAGTATTGGTATAGATAATCACACATATGATGTTCAATTAGATAAAAATATATATCCTAAATAATTTACCGTAAAAAAATAACATTTTTCACATAATCAATACACAAATATAACAATTCTCCCTTATGCATCTCCACTATTTCTCATACCAAGCATCTAGGGTTTGCCTATTAATTTCCATTGATATTTTTATACTTTTCATTCAAGTTGAAATACAGATACATTTTTAAGATTCCTTTGAGAGATATTATGATTCTTAACATATCGTTTATCCTAAAATTATCCCTAATTAATGGACTATCATATATTGTATTCATACAAAATATTGTCCTATATATTATATCCTATCAACTTAAAACAAATAAGTGTTTAGTGAAAACAAAATCAAAGCATATGGCATAGCATATATTGTATGCTCTCAATTTATACATGTATATCAATGAAAAATAGAACAATAATCTATTTTTTGATGCAAACTCGTGTTGTTATTTCTCTTGGTCAAGCCATAAGCATCGGAGGTTTAAAAGATTCAAATATTTGTTTTACTAATTAAAATAATAGAATATACATTATGCCAATGCTTATCATGAGCATGTCAAGGAATGTGAACCCGGTGTTCTTGATGATAGATATTGCATTAAATATTGGAATCGATAGAAAGATTGACATGCCTTATAACCCTCTAGTGTAATTTCTACAACCCTGAAACATTTTAGGTTTAGAAAAGAAAAGAAAAACCAACACAAGAATAAGAAGAAAACCCACATATAATTTATATATCTATTAGCCTAAGCATTACAAAAATAGATATAGATTTGTCTACACTATTACTCTAGCAAAATAGGAAAACATCAATGTTATATTGTAATGGCTACAACCTTAAACACTCTAGGTCTACAAATTGGTTCTACTAAAAAAAACAATGCCAATACTAAAATAACAAGAAAACCCATATGACAATAATGGATGGTAATGGATACAACCTTAAACACTCTAGGTCTACAAATTAGTTCTACTAAAAAAAATGCCAGTACTAAAATAACAAGAAAACCCACATGACAATAACGGATTGTAATGGCTACAACCTTAAACACTCTAGGTCTACAAATTGGTTCTACTAAAAAAAAAATGCATGTTAGTACTAAAATAACAAGAAAACCCATATGACAATAATGGATTGTAATGGCTACAACCTTAAACACTCTAGGTCTACAAATTGGTTCTAATAAAAAAAAATGTCAGTACTAAAATAAAAAGAAAACCCATATGACAATAATGGAGTGTTTTATTGAAGGATAACACTCCAAGAGAATCCAGTTATTTGGGAGCGATAGAGAGATAGGGTTCGTATTTGCAGCCAGAGTCGGCCATGGCCGCACCTGGGGGTGGGGATTCGGCCCCTCCTCCCCCCCCCCCCTCTGATTTCAGAAGCGGTCGCGTTCAGGAAGCTGGTCGCCTGCGGAGGCAAGCGCAAGGTCCCTTCTACTGTTCCAAAATTCATAAAAAAGCTAGATCAAATCCCAGAAATCGCCATGCCTGAGACGCAATCGTTCAAGATAGCCCTGGTTCTCTCTAAGAGAGGGCTGGTAGGCCAGTTTATGGGACTTTGGCCCTCAGCAAAAACCACCGACGCTTGGGTCCAAAGGAACTGGAAGCCCCACCTTAAGCAAGGAGTTACCTGCTACCCTTTAAGCAGTGGCTTTTTTCTCTTCAAGTTTATAAACAAGGAATATAAGGATCTCATTTTCAGAAATAGACCATACTTTATGGGAACCCAGGGGCTGTATCTGAACCACTGGACCCCGGACTTCAATCCCACGGTGGAACTTCCAAAGGAGGTACCTGTATGGGCCAGGCTCCCCAACTTGTCGGTTCACTGCTGGAATTATGAAGCTCTGCAAAAGATAGGGAATGGAATAGGGAAATTCATTGATAGGGCAGACAACAAGTCCATCTACAACTGCGTTAGGATATGTGTTGAAGTGGATCTTGAGGCAGGGATCCCGGAGGCGGTGAAGCTTGCTGTGGGAAACTGGTCTCACTACCAGAAACTCGATTATGAACACCTGCCCTTCAAGTGCAGAACCTGTCAAGAGCACGGACACTTCCAAAGGAATTGCCCAAAGAACCAAAGCCCAGAAAAGGAAGATGTTGAGGGCTGGAAAAAGGTCAATAAAAGCAAACCAGGACCTAAATCCAAAGACCCATGGCCAGATCAGATGAGCCAACAATCATCTTCAAAACCAAACCCTCAGAAGGAACCTCCGAAAGAAGGTGCTGAAAAGCCAAAGGAAACCGTGAAAGAGCCAATCGTTATAGTCTCTCAGTCCCCGCCAGCCCTAGAAAATCTGATTTCGGTCAATGAAACCCCTCCAGCAGATGAACCCATGAATTCGGATGAGGAGCACATCCCTTTAGGCTCCGAAACAGACGCAGATACAAATGAGGGGGCCATGGAGACCAACAGTCCTGTTGGAACCCCTGAGAAGGCCCCTAGAGGAAGGAAACCAGAGAGGAAAAAAAGGGAGGAGAAATCATACAGAGACGTAACTGCAGGAGTTCAGCATACCATCCTGGATATGATAGAAACCAGATCCTCAAAAAAAGGTAAGGCTTCGAAAGGAGCCACCCCCCCTCCGGTTCTTAATGCTTTACCTCTTCTGGAACTGCAGAGGGTTGGGAAGTAAACTAAAAGAAGAAGTTGTCAAAGATCTAGTCAGAATGAATTCCCCGGATGTACTTCTGATCCAGGAGACGAAGATGGAGGAGCCTGAGACCTTCCAGGCTAGTAAAAATTTATGGAAAAAAGGAGCAGGTAGAGCCGTAAGCGCTAGGGGAGCTTCAGAAGGTCTAGCCACCTTCTGGAACTCCTCAACACTAGACCTGATCGAAGAACATAGCACCATCCATTAGATGTTCACGAAGTTGTTGCACCGCGAATCGGGACATCAAGTTAGCCTCTTTAATATTTATGCTCCAGTTCTTTTATCGGAAAAAAAATATTGTTGGGAATATTTGAATAATTTCCTTTCTACTAACCATCATGAGAATCTTATTCTTGCCGGATATCTGAATGTCACCTTAGCCCTCTCTGGAAAAAAAGGAGGAACCCTCGTAAGAGACCCTGCACGAGAGTGGGTTGAAGACATTATGCTAGATTGGGATCTGGAGGATATCAAACCCAGTAAAGGCAAATTCACCTGGAACAACAAAAGAGAGGGACTGGGGCACATTGCAGCCTGCTTATACCGCTTCCTGGTTCACTCTTCCTTTTTAACCCTTGGCCTTTTCGCCTCGTCTGAAATCCTGCAAGCCTACACCTCGGATCATAAGCCCATCTCCCTTTCCCTGACCCCTGGAGAAAATCTGGGTTTGATCCCCTTTCGCTTCATCCCTCTATGGGTCTCCTCAGAAGGCTTCTTCGAGCTGGTATCGGATTCCTGGAAGAAGAGTGTGTCGATTTCACTTTTCTTCATTTGGGAAGAGAAACTGAGAAGGCTCAAAGTGGATCTAAAAAACTGGGCAAAGAACCTGCCCTCCCCTTTGCAGGAAGGGAAAAAATCCCAAAGGGCCCTGGAGAATCACCAGCTTCATATGGAGTCTTCCCCTCTCACCCCAGCGATGTTGAACGACGAGTTGGATCTGCAAAAGAAGCTTCACAAAGTTCTTAGAAGAGAGGAAGAGTACTGGCGAGTAAAGTCGAGAAGTCTCTGGCTTCAAGCAGAAGATAAAAATACTTCTTTCTTCCACAAGCAGGCAGAATCCCGAAAAAATCATAACTCAATCAGAGAGATCCAATTTCAGTGGCAAACCTTCAAAAAATTTGAGGAGATCAAACTTGCAGCCCACTCCTTCTATAAAAATCTGTTTACTGAAGAGTTGGAGGCCCCTCCTAGTCTGTATATCTATCCTCTCATAGTGGTCCCCAAGATGATAAATGAAGATGACAATCGTTGGTTGATAGCCCCTATCACGACTGAGGAGATCAGCAAAGCTCTCCAAGCAATGAACCCGGATAAAGCCCCTGGGCCTGATGGATTCACGGCTAGATTCTATATATCCTGCTGGGATATCATCCAAAAATATCTAGTCATAATGGTGAGGAAATCTCAGAACTATAGAAAAATTGGAGGGAGCACCAACTCCTCCTTTCTAGATTTAATCCCCAAAGAGAAAGGTGCCCAAATATTTTCAAGATTCCGTCCTATTTCACTTTGCAATACGGGGTACAAAATCATCACCAAAGTAATAGCAAACAGAATCAAAAAAGTCCTCCCCGGGATCATCCCGGAGAACCAGGGGGATTTCATCCAGGGGAGACAAATCCAGGACAATATTATCCTTGTGCAAGAGGCTATCCACTCAAGCTGTCAAAGGAAGGAGAAAGGAATGTTAGTTAAACTGGACATGGCGAATGCCTTTGATAGAGTCCGACTGAATTTCCTTTTTGTTGTGATGCTCAAGATGGGATTTCACTCCCAATTGGTTCGCTGGATTAGGGCCTATATAGCGGGGTCATGGATCGCCCCCCTAGTCAATGGCAGACCGACTGATTTTTTCCAAGCCTCAAGGGGACTTAGACAGGGCCGCCCCCTGTCCCCCCTTCTCTATGCCATACAAGCGTATGTGCTAAGTTTTCAGCTGAATAAGAGCCTGCAGCAGCGCACCTTAATTGGCCTCTCAATTTCTCCTAGAGTTGAGAGAATTAATCATGCTCAATTTGTCGATGATACGCTCCTTCTGGGCCAAGCCAACCTATCCACCTCAAGAGCACTCAAGAAAGAATTGGATGACTACACTGAAATTTCAGGAAACGAAATCAGTTTGAGGAAGAGTAAAATTTATGGCTGGAACTGCCCTCCTATAGAAATGATTGGTATTTCCAGGGTGCTGGAAATGGAAGGAACTTCAACGTGGGAGTCCATTAAATATTTAGGAACCCCGCTAGTCAAAGCAGCCCCCAGAAGTAGCCTGTGGCTACCTCTGTTGGACAGGATGAAAGCTAGGATCTTGGCCTAGGGAGAAACCTGGATGAACAAAGCTGGGAAATCAATCCTCATAAAATCTATTCTCACCTCTCTTCCTGTCTACCAGGCCTCCATTCTCCTTGCCCCGAGAGGAATTGTGAGAGACATAGACAGCATCTTGAGAAAATTCCTATGGGAAGGGGGAAGGAATGAGGGGGAAAAAATGCACCTAATCAGTTGGGATAAGGTTAAAGCCCCCAGGATGGAAGGTGGGCTCAAGTCAGAGATGTGCCCACTCAGAATCTGGCCATGGGAGGTAATATTCTCTGGAAAATGATAATAGGTAAAACCACTTGGAGCTCCAAAGCTCTGAGGACTAAATACATATGTGGTCACAAAGAACGGTGCCTTGATCACCCCCCCTTGACTAGAAAAGGCTCTCCCATCCTTTCTCTCTGCCTTAAGGCTCTTGATTTGATTACCTCAAAGCTCTCTTGGATCCCGGGGAATGGAAAAAAAATCAAGTTTTGGGAAGACTCTATTTTAGGACAGACCCCTTTAAGTTTTTTGGAAGGGCTGGAAAACATCAAAAGTTGGCTCCATTCTAATAGAAAAGTCACCCTGTGGGACCTTTCAGCTTGGAACCAGGGCGGCTCTTGGCATAAGTGGGATTTGGGGTACTATCCACAGCATTTAGAAACTAAAGCTCGAACCCTCCTAGATGTTCTTCAAGGGTGCTCCCCCTCCTCGGCCAGGAAAAAGGACAAAAGAGGTTGGGGCTCTTCGTCTGGTTGTTACTCAGCTGTTGTTGGTTCTGCAGCCCTGCAGGCAATTCCTTGGGTAGCCCCTGATCCCTCGGTGTGGAGAAATCTCTGGCTTCATCCCTCCCTTCCCAAAATAGATCTCTTCTGCTGGTCCCTACTGCACAACAGTATCCTATCTTGGGAAAACCTCTCAAAAAGAGGCTGGGAAGGGCCCTCTCGATGCCCTCTATGTGCTTGTCATGTTGAAACCTCTGTCCACCTCTTTCTCCTCTGCCCCTTTGCTCTGGAACTTTGGAATCTCATTCTTGGCCAGTTGAATGTGCCCATGCCTTCTTCAGTTACCTCTTTGTTTACCTCCTGGGTCGATTTGGCTCCCTTCTCTTTTACCAAATTGAACCTGCCAAAGCAATGCTGGATGTGGGTGTCGAAAGTAGTCTGCTGGAAACTGTGGCTGGAACGAAACAACAGGATCTTCAAGGATATAGCAGGGACACCGGCTCAAACTGTACTCAAAGTGAAAGCGATTCTAGGTGATCTGGTAGCCTCAAAAACTAATATCACCAACGAAGTAACCCCTAACAAAGATGAGTATGTCTGGTTCCATGAGCTTGATCCCTCCCTCCTGGCCAGAACCAAGCAAATTTCCAAACACTACTCCCCTTGGGAAATTAGGCTGGAGGAACAAGAGTTCATAAAGTGGAGATCTTCTTTGGAGAATCATATCCTCCAGGTGGATGGGGCCTCGAAAGGGAATCCCAGTCCCGCGGGAAGTGGAGGGCACCTGCTCGACATCTCAGGGAAAATTGTGCTCAACTTTACCTGGGGGCTGGGTCAGAACACCAATAATACAGCTGAAATATTAGCAATCTGGCAGGGGCTGGCTCAGACCAGAAGGTTATCAATCTCGAAATTGGTTGTCATAGGGGACTCTAGAATCTTTATCCATGCTCTCAATCAGAGGAAGGCTCCCAAAAACATGGGCCTGGATCACTATTATAGGAAGGTTATAGACCAGATGAAAGAATTCGAAGAGGTGAATTTCTACCACATCCTCAGGAATCTTAATCAGTTGGCAGACCATGAAGTGAACAGAGGCACCTCCCTAGGCAAGGGAGTCATCAACGTAAATGGAGTTGAAAATCATGAACCAATCCCTTAGAGTCTGGGGAGAAGGAATCATCAGGAGATCTCCTGTCAGAAAATGCAGAAGTCTGAAAATTGCCAGGAAGGAATCCAAAGTGCAGGTTGGAAGGTATGAGGCAGTTGAGAGAAGACATGTGCAGGGTCGCGCTAGAATCAGGATAGAGGCATCAGGACAGGCACATGAAGAGCATCATGACTCTGCTATCACGGGGAAGAGCATCCAATCACAGTCCTCCAGGGAGACAAACGTCCAGGGAAAGCATCCTGAAGAAATAGGTGAGACTCTGAATAATAGAGGGAGAAGAAGGACCTATGTTGGAAACCACTTTCCCTCTTCGTGCTCTCAGCAAATCTCGTTGTTGGATAAGAAGGATACGACCGGGTTATCCCATAACTCTCTCGCTGTGCAGGGTATATGTCTAACCAAAAGAAGAGCCACTCAGAATGGATGCAAGCTCCAGCCAACTGCTTTCATTTTGATATTGTTTCATACTGTCCAAACCTCTTTTTCTCTATCTGGCAGCCGAAATTATGAAATTTCCTGTCTCTGTTCCGTGAATTCCAGAACTGATGCAAAGGGACCGGTTAGTATGACCAGGCCCTATATCACTAGACAAGAAGTATCCACTGGAGCTAAAATTTTGAATGTAAGGCCGCTGGCAGCCGTTTATCCAGAAGTTAATTTAAAAGGCCCATAACCGTTTTAGTAAAAAAAAAAAAAACTCCAAGAGAATCCAACCCTAGACCTAGACTTTCAAATCCAAAACTATAATATGAAATTGATTTCCCTGGGATGAACCGGAATTGTAAATGACATGAATTCACAATGGAAGAGAGAGGTTTTTAAGAGAAAAATAGAATTGGAAATGTAAATAATAAATTTATCATTAAATTTTAAAATTGAGCTAGTACATAGATGATACACTAGAACTAGGCATGATTTCTTCCAAGTCTCCACATGGGTAAGCTCCAACTACAAACCATGCCAAATATTTTGAGAATAGATCCCACTAAGTTAGGTTTGGAGGTTTCCACTAAGTCAAGTTCACGAGTGAGTAAGCATAATGACATGTTCAAAATTGAGTGAATGAGACATTTTGAGTTGAGTTGTATGACACCCTAACAAATCGTACAAGAAATGGGTGGAATATTAACACAGTGTAAGTGGGTGGCATATTGAAAAAGATGTGTTAGATATTTCTAACATGTTATATCTATGAAAATATAAATTCAAGCATATATTGTGTGGATATTTGAATACACATTCTTGTAGAGCTTATGTAATTCTCAAGCTTCCACTGATTCATTTTGCATGTGTATGCATTGCATCAAACTTATCATAAATTTTAACCATTGTTCATTTCATTTCGTAAATTCTTGAATGTATACATCACTTGTTTAAAGAAATCATAATGGTATGCCATCTTCGATTATTCGTTCATGATCGGCTTTGGACATTTTCCATTTTATAACTTTTGTTTTTTTTCTTGATTGAACTTCTACTAACTTTATGCGCATTGCACATACCAAATGACTATATTGACAACTTATGACATTTGATTGATAGTCTTGAAAGTGAACATGATTGTCGGTTTGATGGATTGCTTGAAAAAAAATAGCCTTTCAATACGATGGGTCCTCTTTCATATATAAAATTGTTATCATCAAAATCTTCTAATAACCTCATCTTTTGTTCTATGCATCACATCAAATAATATTTCATGTTTTCAGTGTTGTCTACAAGTGCAACCATGGAAAAGACATCTCTTGCAAATAATTCGATAGGTTCCAACAAGTAGTTTGTTTTAGAATAGCACACATGCACGTGCCATTAAAATCGTCTACTATATATATAAATTTTATATATCCAACTTATAAGTACATCTACAAGTTGTTTAAATATTTAACAAATATATTTTCAAACAATTGTAACATAAAAATTACCTTCTCTAACAAGATCAAAAACTCTATATCCATCAACTGACACTATAGTTTCATTTGATTTCATCTCCTTTGAGCTTGCAAGTGGAATTTTCCCTTTTATATTAAGTTTTGTATGTCTCCAAGCTTTAACATATTCCACATTTTCGTTTTCACAAATCTCTATGGATTATGTGTCCTCTATGCAAACTAAACAAAAACAAGACTCGTTTCTTCTATCAAATGCAAACACATTTTGATAGCGTTTTGTTTTAATTGAATGAATTTTTCATGTCGCATGTATTGTACCGGCTTCATATGGGATTGATATATTTACATCTTGGATTCCAACATACCAAAAAAATTGCACAAGACAAGAACTTGTAAACTTGAAATCTATCAAGAAAATGATTGAAGATCATATAAATTTGATCACGTGAATAAAAATATCATGTCTACATGTGTAACATGTATATATAGACACACCTGCTCCCACCCCTTGATGGATTATTTTAATGGCTTAGCGCTAGTTTGCACCATTCAACAACTTTATCAGCGGATTCAAATCGATTGGCATGAGGGTTCATCTGATACCTTCGAAGTGCTCATTTTACACATGCCCCTACACCATCGTGATCTCATTTTCCATGACCAGTCTCAAAAAAATTCCAACAATGTGTAATGTTTGATTTCTTATGAAGATGACATGACCAATAGAATGATCGTGAAGATTTGAACTAACCCGCACATCCATCTGACCATATCCAATGTCGATCGAATCTTATCCCGCATTCTTTCAATGAATCATAAAATTTATCAAAACAATGTTGTACATAATGTGTGTCATGTGCTCGATCATCACTTATATAAAAGTGATATTCTTTAATAACATGTCGATTATCATTGGTGCTTTCTATGTTATCAAGACTTCATTAAGCATGTCTATATAGAACGTGGACAAATATAGTGACTTGATCAGAATGACAATATTCACTCTGTATTTCTTTTTGTGTAACAAATGTGTAATTATCTGCAAAATCAACTACAGACAAAATTGTCCCTGGTGGAAACACTTCACAGGATTGTTTGAATTGTAGGTCTTTCCATCAAGCTCTATGTGAATGCTTGGTGTATTTATAAATTTCTTCCTCAAACTTCTTCAAAAAATCTGTCACACAGATTTTATCTACTTTCAAATCAATCCTTTTGGAAATAACATTTGAAGAATGTGGAGTCGTGAGGTTGATATATTCATATCTCTTCCAATTGACTGTTATATTAGAAAATGATTGATCATTCATATCAATAGGATACTTTGAGTGAAGCAAACTTAGATTTCCACAACGATCACATTTCTTTCCACCAACACATTTTTTTTGGTAAAATAATTCACTACCTTCTCTTTCACATAGAATTTCAGATATAAAAGCACGGAATGTGGAAGGAGGAGGTGAACTTGGCCATAAAGTTTTACCAAAATCAAGAAAAGTGTTGTAATATAACTCAAATTCCACATGATAACGACAACAACAAGTGTCACGAACAATGATGGGTCTAACAAACCATGGTTTTTGTTGCATAAATGTATTGATGGAAATTTTAACTTTTTTGTGCTCTTCTTTGAACTTATTAAACAATTATATTTGTGTAATTGGCAATATATGTTTTGGATGTTCTTCATATTTTTTTCGTGCTATTCTTCTTCACAACACTTCCCTTGTATGTGATGAAACATGAGATTATGTCAACCAACAATTACGGGCCCATTCTTCAACATTTTATGTAAGTCTATCTTTGTAGGGTTGTCTAGAAATCACTGTCCAACAAAAAAGTTCATCATTTGCATCTATTTGCAATCAAAATTTTCTATGTTTGTACAATGTTTTTCTTGAGGTTCCCATCGTATTTTCCATGTGTTGTGTCAAGCAATCTTTTATATTGCTACATGAAACAATTGTTATTTGTATCACTCAACGTGCAACACTGGCATATTTTTTTCGATATTTTCCAAAAGCTTTTAATACACTAGTTATATTGTCAAAGACATTATGTTTCACCTTTGTATCTTTTGTCAACTTTTGAATATCCAATAATTATGTAGCTTCTTTTAACTTTCATGACTTTATTAGACAGAGTAAAAGTTGAACTTGTACTGTTATTGATTCATCTTTGAAAAAAGTATTATACATATTTTTAGTTCAATATCTTATATAATGCTTAGCTTCTTTCTTCCCAAATTTGTCATTGTCAACATTTTCTAATATTTCATCATCAATGTTGATAGATTCCCCTGCATATTTCAATTTAAAGTTTATATTAAAAAACAAAACCCGAACATAAATTCACTAAACTATATACAAGTGTTCATGTTGTATTATCTAAATTTATGTACATACCTATAGGTGATTCGACTTTTGCTTCAGTTTCAGTTTCAACGACTTCATCAACATTGTGAGACAAATCCATTTATGTGTTTTTTTAAACATCAAATCGGAATTACAATCAATTATATTAAACAATAATTTGAATTTGAATTCTATACTTTTAATATAGACAATATGTGCATGCATACCTGATTGGACTTCTTCTTGTTGAAAATCTCTATTTACATCATCATCGTTTCTTTCTTCAATATTTGCATGTTCTCGTTTATTTCTCCAATAATTCTCTTTCTTTTGTTCATTATGGTGAGTTTCATCTCGAGTGAGATCAAATTTTCTCTTTCGCAAACTTTTGTTTCCCATGAGTATAGTTATCTGTAAAAGTCTCTGAATAGTCTCAGAAAAACTTCAGAATAGTCTCAGAAAAACTTCATTGTCACAAAAATTATCAAAAAATAATATCAATAATTTTATGTTCAACAAAGACTTCACCTTGAAAAAATGTTCAACAAATCCTTCACTTTGAAAAAATGTTCAACAATTAGGCTTCACCTTGAAAAAATGTTCAATAAAGCCTTCACCTTGAAAAAATGTTCAATAAAGCCTTCACTTTGAAAAAATGTTCAACAAAGCCTTCACCTTGAAAAAATGTTTAACAAAGCCTTCACTTTGAAAAAATGTTCAACATCTAGCCTTCAATTATTCCAATAAAAACTTGAACTTCAAAAAAATAAACTATTTTTTTGCATTCAAAACATCAACTACCTTGTTCAAAAAAATGAAAAAGATGATTCAAAACTTTGCTTAGGTTCTCTACAAAATCATGAAACAAGTGAGTGAATTGTGCTAAATTGGTTCAGCCGAAAGCGTATTTATAAGATTTGGCACCAAGTGAAACGAAACGAAACGACGTGTCTCTTCATTGTTTTCGACCGACGTAATTCTCTCACCCACTTTTCGGCCGAAAAATAATTGTTTCGGCCGAAAAGCTAGGAAACCGTTTGTTTTTTATGGATTCCGTTAGAATTACATATTTCGGCCAAAAAAACTTTTTTCCGGTCGAAAACCAGCGAATGGGATTGTTTTCAAAAACCTGAGAATTCCCTCTAACTTACCTAAACTTTGAAGGTTACGGACTCCTACAAATATTCAGAATTTAGTTTTGAAATTGATACCAGCATTTGCAAAATTGAATTTACTTTCAATGGATATAATTTGTTTTCATTTTCATAATTTTTATCTAATTTTATTTAATTTAAAAAAAAAAATCACTGCATAATATTTTCAGGTAACATTATGATTCAATGAAATGAAATACTTGTATCTCTAAAAATACACAGTGGAAAATTTAGAAAAAATTATATTCAGAATCCTTAAACAGTTCTTTTAGGGTATTTTTAGATTTTAATTTTAAGTAAAAATTAAGATAGATACAAGGTGGGGGAAAACATGTGTTTAAAATCTGCAACGTTTTCAGCTTGGTCAAATTCAAAAAATTCTAGAAATCATAATATTCATCCATTAGATTCAAAATTATAGTCATAATAAAATAGAGTTTTTGTAGATTGTTGCAGTATATTTCGTTCGTCAAAAACAAAATTTTAAAAATAGTTACATTGTTGGGGGGGGCGGGGGGCGGAATAACTCATTATCATTCCTTTCATGTTTAAGGAACATATTGTTAAACAATTGTCAAATTGACATATCAAATCTCAATAAAAATAATTTGAAAAATAGTCAGTGGAAAGCTAACAAAATTATTCACAAGTTGTGTTTTCACTATAAAGTGAAATTCTAAATAAAAAAATACTTTTGTATACCGGAAGTTGAAAAACTTGTGAAAATGTAGTTTTTTTTTCTCATAAAATAAGCAAAATGAACACCCATCTTCATGATTTTACCCTGTGGAGGAATTGAATGGACAATCTGTAGATTAATAGGACTTGAACCCACATCAAAGAGGATATCACTCCATTTTTTCCAGTAGAATTGCTTGTAATGAAAGAGAACAATAGTTTTCTCATGACTATAGACTGAAGAGAGTTCAACAAGACTTATCAAGTGTCACCATTTCATGAAAATCTAACTTAATGGATGAATTTCAAAGGGATAATTAGAATGCATGTGGGATAAAATGTATTAATAAAGTCTCCAATGTTATAAAAACAGGACCGTGGAGCAATAAAATAAAACAAATGCGGAAACAAAACACAAAAGATACACAATACAATAGAGACACGGATTTGTGTGGTTCACCCATTGTGGGCTACGTCCACCAGAGAAATTGTTAGGTCCTTCCTTTATTATTATCCAGCAAATGAAGGGATACAACCTACAGCAAAACCCGTTGTAAATTCTTCTTCTTTCTCTCACAGTCTCCTCTCTTAGAATACAATACTCACTATAATGCATAGCCGCAATACATTTCCCTCATAACAGAGGGTTTCCTTTTAGGGAAAAAAACCCTAACATAATTTCTACCATTATATCAGCGACCTTATAATGAACGGTCTAGATTTACAATGAAATTACAATATACATTTACAAGGCAATTTTTCCTTCGGGGGCTTCGCCCCCAGACCCTACAGAGGGGGTACCCCCCCTCTGCACTCCCCCATGTGGAAGAGTGTACATACTTCTGGGGTGTAAAGTCTTCATGGGGTATAAACAAGGATGAAAGCAAGGACCTCTGAATCAAGAAGATAATCAAGCTCCACAACCAACAATCTCCCACTTTGAGACTGATCTCAACAACTCCACCACTGTTGTATGTGTTGGACTCTGAAAATTCCTAGACCTGGAAAATTTCTCATCTTCATCTATTCTTGAAGACCAATTGAAACTAAGAAGGAACTCAGTTTCTCTCTGGTTACTCCCTTTGTTAACATGTCTGCAGGATTCTGGCTAGTGTGTATCTTTTCCAACTTCAAATGTCCACCTTCCAAGGCGGATGTATGAAGTGGTACCTCAAATGTATATGCCTAGTATTTGAATGGAAGGTTGAGTTCTTTACAAGATGAATTGCACTCTCACTGTCACAGTACAACCTGTTATTCTCCTTCTTCTTTCCCAATTCCTCCATAAACCTTTGTAACCAAATCATCTCTTTACTAGCCTCTGTAGCAGCAACATACTTTGCCTTTGTTGTTGAAAGTAAAACAACATTTTGCAGTTTAGAAATCCAACTTACTGTTGTTACACCTATAGTAAAAACATACATTGTGGTGCGCCTCCTGCTATATTTATCACCTACCATATCTGAATCAACATATCCCTGTAGAAAAGTGTATGAACCTCCAAAACATAATGCATGATTAGAAGTACCTCTCAAATACCTGAGAATCCACTTTATTGCCTCCCAATGTTCTTTACCTAGATTGTTCATATAGTTGCTCACAACTCCCACTACATGTGCAATATATGGTCTTGTGCAAACCATTGCATACATCAAGCTGCCAACTGCTGATGAATAAGGGACCCTAGACATGTATTCTATCTCCTCCTATGTCTTGGGACACATTTCCTTAGTTAATTTGAAATGGTTGGCCAAAGGTGTACTAATTGGTTTTGCATTCTGCATTCTAAACCTCTCCAACACCTTCTCTATGTACTCACCCTAAGACAATATCAATTTGCGATTTTTTCTATCTCTTGTTATTCTCATGCCAAGGATTTTCTTTGCAGCACCCAAATCCTTCATCGCAAATGAATTGGCTAATTTCTTCTTGGTCATATTTATATCATTCATATTAGACCCTGCAACAAGCATGTCATCTACATACAATAGCAAGATAATATAGCTTCCATTTTCTAGCCTTTTAAAATAAACACAGTGATCGGAATGACATCTACTATAACCTTGTTCTGTCATAAACCTGTCAAACTTCAAATACCACTGCCTTGGAGCTTGCTTTAGGCCATACAAGCTCTTATTCAACCTGCATACCAAATTCTCCTTCTTTTTTACCTCATACCCCTGTGGTTGCTGCAGATAAATCTCTTCCTCTAAATCCCCATGGAGAAAAGTTGTTTTTACATCTAACTGTTCAAGTTAAAAATATTCTACTGCCACAAGACTTAAAATAGTCCTAATTGAAATCATTTTAACAACAGGAGAAAATATTTCATCAAAATCTATACCTTTCTTTTGTGCAAACCCCTTTACAACAAGTCTAGCCTTGTACCGCTTTTCTCCTCC
>ML800171.1:132565-147672 GCA_009831015.1 Picea engelmannii
GAGTTTTTCAGGTCCAAGTTTATGCCTGCCGATGTTTTCTGATATTTTCCCCGATATTTTCGATAAGTTTGTTTCTGGACCCTCAGCGAAATATTTTCCGAAACATTATTTGCAACATTGCTTCAACTTTTCGACAAAATTACATGGATGACAACCAACACTAACTGCTTGGCCCGTTAATTATCAAGTTTTTTCGATCAGAATAGATTTTAGAATTGAAAACTGACAATGCCAATTTGTAGCTCAGCTTGAGGCAACGGGAATTTATATACTGAATGATTTGTTTTGGATATATATTTGTAGAGTTAGGGTCCTCCAAAATTGTTGCAACGAACGTGTATCAAGACGTTGATTATAGTAAATGACTTCTCTGACCACCATGAACCAAAATATTAGGAAAAATTCTTCCACCAAAGTTTTTCCTCACGTCTAGAACTTGCTAAGCACAGACCAAACCTACAGGTAGCTCAATTTTCCTCACCATAGAAATTTCTGAGTCTAGTTCTGATACCTTGGTTGGAGGTCTGCTTGCCTTGCTTGAAATACAAACTTTAAGAAAATGGATATTTTGATTAGCCTGTAATGCCTGCCTACTCAATCGATGATTGGAATATGATGATCAAGTCTACCATTGTTTTTGTAGTGTACAAACCCCCGTGCCAATAGGGAAAGCTATGTAGCTGCCTCAAACCTTTCACTGTAACCATTCTCCAAAGGTCAGCACCAAGTATTTATTTCTATTCCCTAGACACTGGATGATGGCTTGTCTGTGACTTCACCTCCATCATACATCTACAGCAAGAAGATGCCTTACATGAATGGCTTGGAGTCCTTTACCAAAAGGTAGAATAATAATTCAGGGCTGTTCTATACCACTTCTCCCATAACCCACCTATATTTCTGTCACCCTGACATATGGCAACATGTACCCTAGGCAAGTGTCTAGAACTGGTCTTGGTGAACTATCATACAGAAATAAACTAGTTAGTGATCATTTCCACCAGCTAGGTGTCTATGCGACCAGCATGGATCCCACCATGATCCTTGTGTTGATAATGCATTTCAACTGGATACATCACCCTACTGCATTTGATGTAAAGTATGCATGAAGTAATCAAAACCCATGTTTGTATTGAAGGTACTGTAAATAAAGTTCAACTTGTGACATCATGATGTACCAGGCTACCAGCCATAAAACAGGACACACAAAAAACACAAATACGACTTTCAGCTGCATATTGAGGTCTTTGGATCAACTAATTCATTAGTGCAAGTCCAAATCTTGCTGTCAACTAGCGCAGAGGCCAGCAAGGTCTGGGCTGCTAAGTTGTTTCGTTTGGTTGCTACGGTCTCATCGTCTTCCTCTTCATCTTGCCTTATGGACCTCTAGCTACTCTCTTGCAGTCTCTCCTCTTTTGTCGTTTTTGATTGTAATTTCATATTTAGTTCATGGTTTCTTGTTGCTCATGTTATTTGGAGGTTTATGCTATGCTAGTTTGTCTTTGTAATGTAAGCATATGATGGTATTCAGGGCATTACAGTTTCCTGGGAGTAGTACTGTTGAAACTGAAAGGAGACATGTGACAAAAGAAAAAGCTCCAGATGTATCTTCTGTCGAATCTTCCAAGCGCAATTCATCCATGCTTTCTGGTAATTGTGCTGTCCAACCTCAAAACGAAGCCTCTGATGGGAACTCAGATCCTCCTGTTCAAACATACATTGATGAGAAGGGGCATGTTCGCGTCAGTAGGGTGAGAGGAATGGGAGTTCGTCTGACTCGTGATTTGCAATGGAATCTGTATTTAATGAAAGAGTCTGAGGAACAGGCTTTGAAAACTGCGGAGAATAATGGGAGGAGAAGTGATAGCAATAGAGCTATTCAGAAAGATGAAATGCTTACTAGCCAAGCTGATGCTAGTCATTGTCGAATGAATGAAGATGAGCTGGGGAATTTAGGTATGGCAGATATAAATTATGAAAATGAGAGCTTCTGCAATGCATCTGCAGGCAAAAAGGAAATCCCAATTAAGGACTCTAACGAATTTCTGTCTAATTCAGAAGTGGTGAGTGAAAGAGGTTTGCAGATATCCTTTTCAGAGGGTGAAATTGGTGAACTAGGCCAAGAAGATGAACTTTTTGCAGCTTTAGTATCTGGAAAGTCAGTACCAGATGACAGTAGAGGTATCAGTGGATGCAACCTTTTAGAGGATGAGACTTCAGAATATGAATGGGAGGAAGGGAAGTTGCAATTGAATGCAAATGAAGAGAGTGAAGTTCTTCAGGGGCGATCTGGCAGTGCTATTGTTAACCAGGTGTCTGAAGCAGAACCAATTGAAGCCTACACAATAAGTCATGACAGTGAGGTAGAATGGGAAGACGGAAATAATATGGCTGCGTGTGATACAACATTTCCTTCAAAAGGAGAAAATATCAGTTCAAGAGGATTGCCAAGTGAAGAAGAAGAGCTCCAGGAAGCCATAAGGAGGAGTTTAGAAGATTTTCATGCGCACAGAGGTAAAGGAAGCTTTTCTCAGCTGGTAATCAAAGAAATTCCGGAGGAAAGTCATGAAAATGTAGCATGGGTTGACACAGCAGTTCATGTTTCTCCTCGTAGGAAAGAACTTGGTGGGATTACTGACAAAGAGGAAGGAAAATATTTTTTTGAAGAGGAGAAAGAGAGAAAGGGGAAAACATTGTTAAATGAGGAGGTGGATAAATTTTCTAAAACTTACAACTCGAAATTAAAAGGTCATATTGAGCAAAGTAGCCAAGAACTAGTTGAGAAGTCTGAAACTGGGCCAAAACTTATGATGATTGAGGAGATTTCAATTGAGAAACTTGGTAAGGAAAGTGGTTTATCAGCCTCTGCAACTGATAAGGTTGTTGAAGATCCATATTTTCTAACTCTCAATGATGTGCAACAATCGGCCACACTTCAGGAATTTCCCAGACCAAAAGAATCAAGTACAGTGAATGAAATAGATAAAAATGAAAGATTATGTCAACCTGATGGTAGAGATCTAGGAAATGAATATAATGTAAATTTTTTGAAATGTACAGAACCTATGACTGTGGGACATAAAGTTGCTGACAATAGAACCAGCGGACCAAAGTTTGTGAACAGTGCGACTGGAAAGATGGTTTCTTGCAATGATGGGGCTGTTCCTCTTGATTTGAATCAGGTTAAGGCAGTGGTGAATCAACATCCTGATATTTTAACCGAGGAGAGCTTGATAAGAGAGGCAGAAGAAGCTGACATTTCAAAAGATAGGGAAGCACTTTTGAAGAAGGAAGCTGAGTTACTTGCAATGAAAGAGGAAAATTTGAGAAGGAAGGAAAAAATTCAAGCAGAATTGGAGGCTGAGAAGGAAGCCATGCAAGCTGGTGTGGATGAAGAAATGGCATTTCTGAGGCAAGAAGAACTAGATCTACGAGCTGCACAGAAGAAGAATGAGCGCAATGCGGAGTCTGTGACTGGTGAAATGTTTGCAGAGTGCCAGGTACCTAAATTTATATTTTTTCTTGTGCTAAATGATTGATTAGGTGTATTTTATTTGTCTAGTGCCATGTATGAACTTGAGTTATATATTGATCCAAGCCATTTTCTCATTGGTCATACTAAGTCTTTATGATAAAAATCCTTGTATCTGTTGGAATTTACTGAACTCTCACCATGAAGTGATTAATCCTGACATTGAAAATAGCCAAAAGGAAGCTTAGGGAAATTTTCAATGGAATATATTATTGTATCATCCGGCCACTTTTCACTCTTGTTGGTTCAATGCATCATAATTTTTAAGTATGAACCAAAGTTTAGAGAGCTCCCATCTCAAATGAAAACAGCAAGGCAAGTAACTATAGAAGTTTTAATTGATTCTTGTAATTGGGCTCCACACTGTCCAAATTTTCAAAGTAGCATCTTCCTGTTGTATCAACTGTCTATCATATTGTTGGGTTTATAAAAGGTGGTATCAATCCACCTCTCTGCTGTAATGAACCTTTTCAGGAGGTGGAATTTTTTTATGTAATGGTGTACTTTCTATCTGGATACCTAAATGACTGATTTTCCCACACCCAATTGGAATTGCTATTTTGCTAAATTTGATTTTGACATCCTGTTTCTATTGCTGCCTGATACTGGTCTTGTAATCTTTATTGCTAATTTGTTTCCATATCATTGAAATATCCTAGATATTTCATATTTCTTTTCTTGATACAATTTCATTTATTCCAGTAATTTAGCAAATGCATAAAGAATGCGGGTTTTTGTATTAGTTGTAGCAATCAAATTGATTTCATTTCTATGCTCATTGATGTCTTTTAATTTTACTTAGTATGTATGCTCATTGCTGATACATCTGGAGTCTTGTGAACTGCCAGACTTCTCATAACCTTTGTAATTTATGACCATTCAATCATGGATTTTTTCAAAATGCTTACAGTAAATACAATTTATTTTCTTGCATGCTTGGTGACTTCTTATGCCACTTCAGGGATATGCAGAAATAGTAAACTTTTGATCGTGTGCTGACAAAATTTATCTTCTTATTCCTCTTCAAGGATATGTAGAAATAATCTTCCTGCAAAACAAGGAAATGTAGAGAATGTATGGTGTTATGGGGATTCAGTATCCATGAATCTTACAATGCAGAAGAGGGAAATTCTGCTGCAGGAATCAGTACATGACTTAGAGAATGATTTGGCAAGGCTGAAGATTAGCAGTTAACTTGAATTTGGAAAAACTCAAGAATGGAGCCAAGGAAAATAGTCTGATATAACAGGCCCTTCTATGGATGGAATTATGGGGGCCAGCCAGCCCAGGAAATAAGTCATAGTGGTGGCGAAAGAAATAAAAAATAAGCAAGGACAACCAAGGCTTTGATACATGAAGTGGGGCCAAGGAAATCATATATTGTAGCTTTATAAGGAAGGCCAAGGAAATATGCTGTACTTGGGGCGGCTTGATATTGGGAGAGAGAAATAATGAATCAGATGTGGTGAAACAACATCTTACTTACATCCATGTCCACCTCAGACAATGCTAAGGAATTGACACCTCCCTCATTGTTACCCGAGTGAAGGAGATATGCGGCTGCCAAGCAGACTCAGGTGCCGCCCTTATACTTCCAACCTGCCTGCTAGACCCTGTGAAAAGAATGCGATTAATTAAATTCGATAGGCAAGCTAATAAGAATGCTGAAAGTAGTTGACTCCGAAAATTTAAAAAAAATTACACTAAATTAAAAAAAAAGATATTTTCATGAATGTGAAAATTTACAATGACCACATGATCCTTATGTTCAATACTAATATGTTTCAATGTACATAAATGGCACTACATACATACTATGGATTCTTGATATTAATGCCCAAGTAGCGACCATAAATATGTCAAAGGGGCTGCTAGGTACATTGGAAACAATACATAGTGGGAGTGTGAGTGCAGCTCCTATAAAGCATATCTAACCTCTAAGGTTAAAGACCTAGAATCTAAAGTATTTTGCCTAAGAAATAAAAAGATACGAAGTTGGGAGTCCTAGAGAAAAAATGATCCCTCTCAAGAACTCGAGAACCAAGTGAGATGAGATGTCTTGACTAGAGCTGCCTAGATAATGTGCTCAAGGTCTGGAGGAGCCATCACTTGCTAAAGAGGAGAAGTTGCTAACATTTGAATACGTATTGGTAGTGGGTGGAACTCTCTTACCATCAGAGGCCGAGGTGAAGAAATCCTTGATAGATACTGTCCAGATGAACTAGAAGATCTGGATACAAGAAATTGCCTGGAGGAAGATGCCCTTTGTTGAGATCTAGATGAGTGGGAAGGAGGGTGTCTGTTGTGAATGGAAGAATTGTCTTGAGTTTGGACTGACATTCTCGGATTTCATGTGCGAAGGTCGAGGGTCTTTCGAGATCTCATGGATTTGGAAGTTGAAGTGGAACTACTCTCATCTTGCCTAATGACATTGCCACTTGATGCCTTTGTCTGAGAGCACCGAGACAGAGGTGATTATCTTGGTAGTATTTGGTGGTGGGGGTGGTTTGAGCATAGATGATCAAATCCTAGAAGCCTCTCTCATTTTTAAAGCTAAGCACCATTTCTTTGGATAGCTGAAAAAGATGGAGAGTGAGTTTTGGGACTCTGTGAAAATGCAGTGGTATTGACCTCAAATCTCATAATAGACGGGGCATCGGAAAATGAAATGCTCCTCCATCTCAATCTCCTATATGTGGCAGAGTCGAAAATCCCTTCTTGCTCATGGAATATGGTGATCGATGTCCTCTTGAAGCCAATGACAACCAACCCAAAACAGGTCGAGAGGGATCTTGAGGGCATGCATCCAGTAGCAAAGAAACAAGAAAAAATAGTGTTTTTTTGTTTTATTTTGTGTTGTTTATAGAAAGACAATTGGGTCTAACTCAAGTGCACTAAGTCAATCTAACTTGTGTTTGACTTGCAAATTTGAGTTGTGAGTCAGACTTGGAGGAGCTTGTAAACTTCCCTTGAAGAGCACCATCAAACTTAGAAGATGACTAGGACTCAAAAGAGTTTGTTAACACCTATTACAATGTGTAAGATGGTAAGTAGCAGGGAAAATGTGGAACATGAATGTTCGCTATCGTGGAAATAACCCACAGCCACAAAATTTGGGAAACAAAGTTTAGTAGCGAGAAGATCCCATGAAACATAGGATGTAGGAATAAAACATTCTGCTTCAAGGATTTTGACATTGCAAAACTTCTATGCGGGAACAAAAGTTGCAGGAAACGTCCAATATAGGGTTGTACTAGGCTCATTTTCGTATGAGAATGTGGAAACATGTGTGTTACGGCCTTGAAACATGTTTTCAACAGTACAAATGGGTCCCACATGTGTGGAATGCGTTTAGTACAACTGGAAACACATTTCTGGGCTGTACCATCTCCATACAGTGCATTTCCAATACTAAATCTGCCTATTTTGACTTGGTTTGACTTGGTTTTTGACTAGGTTTGACCAAACGTGCTTGGAATTAATGGTAATGTTAAATTCTTAAAGTAAAAGTTACATTTCATTGATCTTTCCTTTTCTGACATTTCCTTTATCTTTCCTTTTTTATCCTTGACATTTCTTTGATCTTTCCTTTTTTGACATTTCCTATATCCTTCCTTTTCTGACATTTCCTTTATCTTTCCTGTTCTATCCTTTTACTAAAATTTTTAACATTACCACTAATTGTTTCAGGATGTTTGAGAGTGGTTCCATCCTCATCGAATTTCATATGGAGAAAGTATAATTTCATATCCCATTTACAATTCAACAGACTTAATAGTTTTTAGGATTGGAAGGACTACGACATTTTCATTGGATTCTATCATGTATGAGGGTATGGGATTGGCATTTAATCAAGAGCACCAAGTCCTTTTTGTACCCTGATGTTGGTGGCATTGATTGTTGAACTCCTTTGTCACGACCTTAGCAAAAATGTATCCTTTACTCAAGCCAAAATCATTGATTAGGCATGTTAATCTTTTTCTACCATATTTTAGGGCTTGGATTAGGCAATTTCATCAAAATTGGATGGTGTTGACTGATGTTCGTGGATGATCGAGGTAGAGGTAGAGGATAGACAGGAGGCAAAGGTTGATACTAATGATGAGGATCCAAATATAAGCGATGGTGGGACATTGCTTGTCATTTAATCGTTCTTGCTCATTTATTCATAATGCTTTCTTTCAGAGTTTCAATATGATGTGCTATTTATAAAATAACACTATATTATATATAATGCTATTTTGATGAAACTGCCTAATCCAAGCCCTAAAATATGGTAGAAAAATCTTAACATGACTAATCAATGATTTTGGCTCGAGTGAAGGATACATTTTTGCCAAGGCCGTAACATAGGATTTCAACAATCAATGCCATTTGTTATACCCCATTTCTAGGGGTAACTAAGGAGATGATGTCTCGAGGCCCTCAGGTTGTAGACACAGAGTACCGAGAGGCAAATGAGCAGGAAAAGCCCATTCACTCACCACACATCACCATTTGATCGACGACGACATCATCCACCACACCAACTTGGCCCACAGAGGACAACAGGTCTTGCTTCATGAGGTAACAAGTACAGTGTCATGGTAAGTGTCATTTTAATAATTGAAGCTTTTGAACATGTTGCAAAAGGTCCTTTCTTGATTTTGAAAACGTTTGCTTGGAAATTATGCCTTTTGCGTCATTTCACCTTGGTGGTTGACATGTCCTAGTAAGTGGGTTACCCTCGGGAAAAGGGTTGCTACTAGGGGGTCTCCTTGAAGGGTCATCGTACCATCCCCGCACATACTTATCACTTTCTACACTTCTTCCCTTTGATTCCTCATCTTTTGGGTTTTTGGGCATATTGATCCAAGAAGGGCTTGTACCTCATTTCATGGGAAGAAGGGGCTAAAGGCCCAGAGGATTGTAGTTGGGAAAAGATAAAAGCCAAAACATTTAATCCTCTAGATGCTTGCCCTAATAGTCCGGAGGGCAATGAAATGCTTCTCCATAAAGAATTCAAGGACTTGTAAAATGAAACACATAACTAATAAATGTCCCGCTTGTTGAGGGAATGCATTGCGATGTCTTTTACTTTCCTTGCCCATGGCATTCAATGTGTTCTAGCCTCAAGTGGCATTGTGGTACTCTTTATTTTCCCTTGCATATAGTACCCAATGTTCGGACCTTAATCAATTAATAGAAAATAAAGGGCTTGGAAAAAGGTTGCATTGAAAACGAGGATGCAACACACTCTCTACAAAGGCACCCATAAATGAGACAATATGAGCCCTTGTATGTCAAGAAAACCCATGCCCAAAAGTCACACCCCCATACACCTTATACTCTTTTACATGACTTAGAGAGGGTCCTCTTGGGAAACAGTCCTTGACTTGGGGAACTACCCAATAGGGCACCATGACAACCCTCCCATACTTAAATTTGGCAAGTCGTATAAGGTCTTTGAACATTTGTTTATTTTGAAAAGGGGGGATTTGATGCACATGTTTGGGTGGTTATTTTATCAAATATGGCTTACTTGGCATGATTCTTGTGACTTGTGGACCCTTGGAGGGCGTACTTGTTTGTCTTTGTAGCGCCTTGTCAGGTGAAAGCTTGTTCATGGAGGCACAAGGTTGCTTGGACCTTCATAGGGGCATGAAGCCCACAAGTTGGATGATGTGCCCCCTCTCATTGGATACTTGGGAGGATGAACGTTGCCTTTGGAGGCACTTGGACACCATGAAAAGATCACATTGTGGCCCCTTGCACCTCAACGTTGGCCTTTGGAGGCTTTAAACATCACTTTCTATGCCCTAGACGTCACATGGAGGCTAGTGTTTTGATGGGGTTTCATGGTTGATGGTGATGTGACATGGTTTGATGGAGAGAGAAGCACATGGCATGCACTAGAGCACTCAATGACATGGCATATGGCCTTTGGAGGCCCAACCACTTCCATCATGAGGCAAAATGTCTCACTTTAGAGGCTTGCATCACCCTTCTAGGGCACGACGTCTCCCTTAAGCAAGAAATTACTTTATGTATTTTGTCTTTGGAAGTTGTAAAGGAAAATTAATGAGGTTGGCCTCCTTAAAAGTAGAATGTGGACAAATTGTTTTAAGTGACCTCATATAAATAGAGGTCACTTTCATTTCATTTTATTATAACTTCTCACCTGAGAATTACATATTGCTTGGCTGAAATTTTCGTCCTCCTTGGGCAATTCACTCTATCTCTCTCTTGTTGCTTTGTGGATGCTATTTACTTGTCTATTGGATGGATGACTAAGGCAGAGTCTCTTGATGCTTGTCTCTTTGCAATTGTGATGGAATATTCTTGGTAACGAAGGGTTTTTCATGTTATCTCTTGAAATTGGTAAGGAATTTTCTGCATGTTGTGTTGTTTCTTCTTGTTTCAAGGTTAATTTGTCTAAAATCTTTGGAGGAGTATTAGGGCATACACCCTCCACCAAAATCCATCTTTATTGTCATTGAAAGAGCTATTTTGCAAAGGTTGCTACAAGGAGCAAAATGGTTTACACCCTTGTAGATTTACCTTGCTAGGTTTTGTTTGCTCTAGGGAGTAAAAAGGCTTACACCCCTAGAGAAGTAACAAACCCTAGCCCATACACAAGAGACTCCATTAACTCAATTGATAAAGCACTAGTCTAATTTGCATTGGAGATGTAATATTCTTGCATTGGTATGCTCGAATTTTTGAGATATTGCAATTGTTCTCGTTGGAAATAATTCTTTATGCTTCAAGATTAATTGTGCCCTAGGGGCGTCTCCTTTAGGAAAGTAATTTTATTGCTGTAATACAATTAATGCTACAGCCAATAGGGCTGCTGCAAAATCATCTTCTCTTCACTTATTGTTCACTTTTCTACCGCTAAAAGTCACTAGCAAGCTGCCATAATTGTTCCACTGATTGAATGCTATCTTTTGGGTGGGGTGTTTGTTGATTTTGGTGGCTAGAAGTTGTAGCTGTAGCAATAGTTTTCTACAGCCACAAGGCTGTTACAACACTTACTGATAACACTAATTAACAGCCCCTTAAGTGCTACCAAAGTCTTGCTCTAACTATTGGGAATTTATTTAGTCATTACTAGCTTTGTTTCCATCATCTTGCTCTAGGTTTGGGTAGTATAATTTGCAGCTGATATAACTTGTTTACCACAGAAAATATATTTCCATATTGCCGCAATTTTAGGACAGCAAGGTTTCTTGCTGATTCCCCATTGGTTAAAGGCTTTGTCATCTATTGTCTTGTTCCGGGCAGGGCTAAAACTGTTTTGTAGGTACACAACCTGGGCAAATCATTCACCAATCATCAAGACTCTTTATCAAGGCCTCTCTCCATCTCCTAACTTTGACCTCTAGGGGCATCCTCTCATATCTTTTCACTTTCCATGTCAATCCCCCTAGGGTCACCTGGGATTCCCCCCTTGTGGTGATTTCATCATCACTAAAGCAAGGGGAGTGTTTATCTAAGGTGACAGTGGGTAAATACTCCCATAGTTGACACACCTTTGCGGTTTGGGTTGGGCTATGCCCAAGCTACAATCTGTGCAATAACACCACCAACATCGAAATCTCACCAATATATATATATATATCACGCTTCCAGTGTGTTTTTGTTTCAGAAACTCGTACCCATTTCCCCGTATCATGCAACTTAGGTGGGAACACAATACTCTTGATAGAAAAGTGATGGAAAGAGTGATGTGTTGCAAAACAATAGTAACTGCAAAATCTAATCAGAAGACTGAATTTTCTTACAGTTCTATAAATTTCTTTCAAAAATTAACTTCGAAAGGATGGTCCACTTGATATCAAACTCATTTATTTAATATCGAGAGGTCAATCTTTATATTCTCTTTTTAGTTCTTTAATAGAAAATGCAGAAATACCTGCAACCACCATTACTCCTATAGAAAAATAACATTGATGACAATATATCAATGATTACTTTCTCACAACATACATCAATAGAAGCACACTGAATCGAGGAATGCAAAATTGATAATCTATAGGAATGTAGTGCAAGGTAGGAATACATTCCCATTCATTCAATTAATAGGCTATATTCAAGTAATCAACATACATAGATGAACAACGACGGCGAGATCAACGACTCTCGTTTGATATCCTTTTTCCTTCGATGGACGATCTAGATTTGTTTTCGCACTCATCTTCTCGGAGTCCTGCTTGAAGTTAATCCTTCAACACTTCGAATGGGTGCCTCCGAAGGACGGTCCAGATTGTTTTTCAGACCTCTTTTAAGGGAGATCGATCAACGATCCTATTTTCACAACAACCTGCCAGCGAAATACTGTCAGATCTAACCAACTGCTACCACGTGGACAAGTGGAACCCGCCGGATGCATAAGTCAATATCTCAAAAATGGGTGATGCGTGTCCTACCTGTTTTCCATGTCAGTGCCATCATGGGCCAGTAGAAAGTTGCCATGGGCTAGTAGAAAGTCGCCATGTGTCCAGGGTGACGTTAGCATGATGACCTTTTCCTTAGCCAAATTTTACTTTTGACTGCGGTGAGATCAACGGTCCTCTGATTCTCGGAGCTCAGATGGATGGCCCAGATCTCAGGGAATATTCCTTGATATCATCGTTTTAGAGTGGTAAAACTCCCCTTATCTTTTGAATGTCGAATGATAAGTTTCGAAGGTATCGAGGAAGGAATATTCTTCGATGCCCTTTGCCGACCCTCGGCCAGAGATCACGTCAGCTTGTCAATAGCGTAGTGTCATATCTAACTAGAGGCTGCCATGTGGACAGGTAGAACATACCAAAGTCGCCCCAAAGCATATCAAAATAGGTGACATGTGTCCTGCTTTCTCGACCACCTCGGTGCCAGCGCAGACCAACGAGAAGCTACCACGTGTCCAGTGGTGATGTCAACACAATAAGGTTTATGCCTTAGTCGTTTTTTCCTTTTGATCCATGACGAGATGAGTGGCCCATTGTGATTCTGGGACCTTCGATGGACGGTCCATATTTGTCGTGCCGAGCCCCTTCAGAGTCTGCTCTTCGGAGTTCCATTTGAAGCCGCACCTTGACCACATCGATGCAATACCTAATCAACGACCCAGATTCAAGAAAGCACGTCCCCTCGATCAACGGTCCAGATCCGCCCTCAGGTATGAGAGCCTCTCGACTAGGTGTTAGGTCAGCCTGCTAGCAGAGCACTGTTAGGGCCAATTATCAGCTGCTGCGTGGATAGGTGGAACCTGCCATATGTGCACATAAGTGCCAACGTGGACCAGTGAGGAGGCGTCGTGTGTCTAGGGTGACGTCAGCGTAATAACATTCGTGCCATAGCCATTTTTTGGGTTCATAGTCGATCCGGATCGACGGCTCTCGGACAATCTCTTGTCCCTTCGATCAACAGTAAAGATGATCCCCTTTTCAGAGTCCCTATCAACACCTCGCTCTTAATCACTCTGATGAAGCAGGCTCGCGTTTAAAAAATCAACGGTCACGATCACCTGCAAATGATAGATCCGACGACTGCTGAGTCGCTCGAGCTCACGCCCGTGCAGAGTTGATTTCGAGTGCCCAACAACAAGAGAAATGATTACAAGGATCTCTTCAGGGACCAGACATGATGTATATTTTGGCTGGCAAGTTTCCAGTTGTCCCACGACATGTTCATAACAAAATTTCACCCAAGTAAAGGCAAGCTGAATTTTACCAGGAAGAAATCGTCCAAGAATCAAGAAGCTGGAAGTAGTTTCAAGAAGCGGTTTAGGGCATGAGCAAGAGGAATACAAGAGAGAGCAGGCGCCCATTGTCAAGGTCGACACTTTGAGGAGTTGAAGAGTTTCTTGCAACCATAGCTGCTCGACCACAAAAACCTTAAGCATAGTCAGTTGATAAATGCAACAGACACCAAAGATTCATCCCTTGTGTTTAAGTTTCAATCTATAATTCCTTTCTACAATATTTGTGTTCTAGTAAAGCATATCCTCCCATTTTTTGCTTCTCTTGTATTAGATCTGATTTATTAAAGCTTAGACAACATGCTATTCACCATATTCAATGTTACTGTGTGATATTTAGTTATGATACATAAGTTATTTCCTCTGAATGTATGACCATTTCTTACAATTTCTTTGTGCATTTAAATGATATGCAGAGGGTACCTCCATGTATTTAGATGTATGAAGATGTTAATTGTTTGAAGCACGTTTTATTGATCTATATACACTTGTTACAGCTGCTGAATTCTTCATTGCTCAGCACGCTATTCATTTCCCCTAGGCTATACGGTTCATCCTTTGCAGTGCCCTGTATGCTTATTTTGTTCATTCCTTTAATTCACCATTTCATCTTCCTTTGAAGCTTCTCTGTCTGAAAGACTCGTGGACAAATGCCTTTGATAGTGAGAACATTTGTCAGCGGAACTGAAGGATGTTTGAGGTCCTTTAAGTTTTAAGAGAGAGAGAGAGAGAGAGAGAGAGAGAGAGAGAGAGAGAGAGGGAAAAACTTCCCAAACATTGCATAAACAATTTGCCGTAAACCAGGGTTTAAGATTCATCCCGAGTCTTAGCCCCTGGGGTGCCTCGACATCGTTCCAAAAACAACCTGGAACATCTCTCCCCAACTCTTCCAAATTGGGTGATTTCTCCTTTATTGTTTCATCTCTCTTTTTTTAGGACTTTCCCATAGATCGAACAGGTCTTCCCTTTTGAAGGTCTTTCTGACTTGAGTGGAAAGGCAACTAAGAGTTTAGGCACCGGAGATTGGATTTCCCATTCGTATATGAAAGAAAAAGTAATAGATATAAAAGGACATTCATAGGCAACAAATCACAATTAGCTCAAAGAGAGGTTGCTGGTACCTCCTTGCTGACCCAAATTGGCCCACGAGGGGCAAACATGTGTAATGTCCCCATTTTTGGATTCCCTTATGTTACAGTTTGGGATGCCTGACAGAGTAGCCAATTGGGAGTGATAGCGAGTTCATGCGGTTTTGAGGAGTTGTATGGGGTCCGACTCACATTATTCATCATATTTCATCATTAGGATCCATTTCGCACAACTTGTCCTTGGTTTTGTTGCATTTCGACGATTTATGTAATTTTGGGTTATTATTGAGCATATTTTAATTAATTACACTAAAGGTGTTGTTTGGAGCTTGTTTATTGGAGAAACACCTTAGTGTAATAGCTCTTTGGAATCGAGACAGAAATATCTACATGATAGAATGATAAAAAGTGACTTTCAGTGGCAGGAGAAGTTATAAGGGTGAATTAATCACTTTTTGGAGTAAAAAGGGTTATTAAATTAATAAAGTGATTTATGAAGAAATATTGAAAGATGAATTAAAAGTCACTTGAATAGAAAAAGGTGAAAGGGGGTATAAAAGAAAGATAGGGGCTGCTAGAATATGAATGGATGTGCTCGTTTTACCATCGACAATGTAACTATTGTCACCCAACCATAGGCCGAAGCCACCCTCCGAGCACCTTAACCTTGACAGAGAATCATTCCGGAAGAAAACCCTAGGCTAGATAGCCAAACAAAGGGTAGTGCACCTTTCTCTAAGGATAGCGCACCAAACAAGAG
>ML800171.1:156024-166857 GCA_009831015.1 Picea engelmannii
CATGTTTTGAGCTGCAACTTGTACAACAGATTTAGATTCAGTGCAATACAAAAATAATGGATGGGAAGAATGATCATTTTGTCCAATCATAAATTTCTAGGATTGTCAAAACTGAAAATATATGCCCATAATATTCCCAAAATTTTCCCAGAAAATCCCTGAAATCTGCCCAAAACATCCCCAAAATCTGTTTAGAACGTCCCTGAAATCTGTCTAGAACGTCTTGGGGATGGCCTATAAGTCCCCAAGTCCCCAACAGTTTGGGGATGTTCCCTAGGGGTTCTCAAGTCCCTGAAATGTGGGAACCGCAGGTACACGTGTTTTTTTGGGGGGGACAGGTCCCCGTGCAACATAGATAATATATCTAGGTCAGCTAGATTGTGCATCCAAAGGGTCTTGTCTTGAATATGGCCTTCTATTTTGAGCACTTTATGGAGTTGAGGGATTGCCTCATCATCCGACCTCCAGAGTCCATACACACACAAACATTAGACGCACACCCTTAGGATCCCCCTTAGCCAACTTTGAGTGGGCTCCCACAAACTCTTGATTGAGACAAATCACCACATGTAATGGTTGGACAAGGTTTTCTAATTATGCCTCTTACCGAAGCTAGAGGCGAAGGAACTGTTGAGTTCTTTTGTAACGAGGGAAGTGGTCCCCTTGTGGGTCTCTAACCACAAGAGGGAAATATTTGACCCATTGTGCCTTGTACTTTATGTCTAATTTCACTTTGACATTTTCCTAAGTCAAAAGGGTGAAATTTGTCACTTAAGTGAAAAGTGACTATTAATTCACTTTGTGGGTGAATTGAGGGACATAAAGAGAACTATGGAAACTAAACCCAAAGTGAGTTTTGAGTTGAGATTCTTTTTGGAAGATCTCAACCTTTGATTAGAGATGGGATGGGATGATCTCATCCATCCATCTTTTAGGTTTCCTTATGAATTCTATAAGAAGGGTGCATAGGGAAAAGAGAGGATAATTCACTCTATTGTTCACTTGGAGAGGAAGAGTTGAGCTATGGAGATGAGGATGGAAGCAGAGGAGGCTTTGTCTTCCATTGTTTTATTGTGTGGATGCTTGCTTGGAGGAGGGTGCACTATAGGAGGAGGGCGCACACCTAGCAGGGAGGACTTGCACTTGTCGGATTGCTTTGAGGAGGGTTTTGTTGGAGAGGTAACACACAAGGTCAGATTTGTTTGGAGAGGTTTCTTCATCAGAGCTTCAAGCAACAAGGGAGCAAGCTTTCAGTGGGATTGAGCAACAAGGGAGAAGGGCGCACCATGCTTGGGCGCATCTGCCTTCTGAAACTTGTATAGCAGTTTGAGAGGGGCTGCCACCGTATCAGGTTCTTTTGTTCCATGTACTTGTTGTATCTCACATATTTTACATCACATAGATAGACTTATATTCCAAATTGGTTTTCCCCGGGGGGGGGTTTATCCAGGGTCATGTTGACCAAAAATACCTGTGTTCATTTTCATGTATGCTAGAGTTTAGAACATCATGATTTCAGTTGTAAAGATCTAAGAGGTGTGTTACATATTTAAGGCTTGCATGTACTAACCTATTGGCTACAAAAACTACATGCTAGAGAACCTTAAAAGGCTATGTAACCGTAACAGAACAGCAGTAAAGTTCCTGAACAGTTTGCTGTTATAAAACAGCAGCAAATACTTTGTGAGAGCAGAAACTTAGAGCCAACTTGAGGTCAATACAGACCTAGTTGGCAGCCTGTTAGGACCTCAGAAAAATCTTCAGGAACACCTAATTTTTCTATGCCCCATCTACTATGAGATGAGAGGGAGATAATAATGCCTATTTTGGGGCTCAATGAGCTCCCTTTCCACCATCTTTCTCTACCTTGATAAGAGATGCTTTGCTCTCTTCGTTAAGGCAATATTCAAACAGAGATCTCAGTCTCTACATGTCTCATCCCAGATGGAGGTGTTCAAGAGGATCATCTCATACTTGTTGGTTGTCTTGTTTGATTAGGGAAATAAACAATAGATAGAGATTTACAGTACTTTAGATTCTAGATCATTGCACCTTGGGTTTCGTCTTGACCCACCTCACCTCGGGGGGAGAGTGGCCTCCTCAAGACCCATGAAGAGATTCCTTTCCCAGACACATGGCATACATCACAAGGCCAACAAACAAATTAATGTTGGGTGGCCTTTGAGTCAGGCTGATCCAGTGCAATAAATTACTCCTCAGATTCATTCGAGCAAAAAGGCTTCTATCCAGAGTTTCTTTTCCATGGTGTTGGATGTGAGGAGAGCTAGGCTTCCTCACTCCTGTGCTCCCATAGGATCTTGCTGCCAGACCCTCTTATCCTTGACCATTCTATAGAGGTTATCATTTGTGAGTGCATTGGCCCTTTCACAATTATTGATGACTTTGATGGGGAGCCTATATCGAGGCCCCCTCAATTGTCCTTGGTAGCCTGTGTCAAGTCCAGCAGGCGTTGACATTCTCTCTTCTGTTCAGCATCGAGACTCTTTAGTGTCTAGCAGCTTTCTTGCACTCACACTTTATTTTATATCTTCTCTTAGTTAGACATTTAACTTTTAACTGGACACTTAGTTCTTTATCTTTCCTTGCTTTGAGTGTTGTTCTAGGAGTTGCTTTCGCACTCCCACTTTGTACCTACACTAGATGTACTTTTTTAGTCCCATTGACCTATTTGTGGTCATTTGTTGGACATTAATAAATTATCTTATCCTAATCTAGGAAAGCCACCTAGATGCATGTTGTGTCTTCAGCACTTAATGTGAAAGAAACAAAATACTATTCATTGCTTCTCTGATCCTACAAATCTGGAACCCACCATTGGTGCTCCATTAGGTTGCCATCACTCTTCTGTTGAAGGTAGAATTCTGCTAAATTCCCTTAAACAACCATCTATATTGAGAAATCCTTTTGCTGTTCCCCTTGATAGGAATCAGTCAACCACAGCCATCATCATTGTTGTCAACGGCACCATCCTCTTCAGCATCATCAGTATCATTAATGGCAACATTCCTCTTGCCGTTTTCCTTCACTATTTACTTCCTGTAAGTAAATTGTAAATGCTTCTGTTTACATACTCTGTGGGCACACTGGCCATTGCATTCTCACTAACAATTGTGACTCTAACCTTTTTAACTATACTCCATAGATGTTTTCCCATTAAATGAATATAATTAAATTTCCAAAACAAATAACTGTCACCTGATCCTGTAAAGATGTTCTCCGTCAGGCTCCAGGTGTCTTCTGTCTAGTGTGTTGGTCTCATATGCAGTTATAAGATGCTGAGCATTTGCTGTCTCAGGTAGTCATGTGTGGTCACATCTGTAACCATCAGACGCTGGGTAATTATTGTCTCGTGCAGTCACATGTGGTCACGTTTGCAACTGTCAGATGCTAGGAAAGTTGAAACTGTTGCCTCATGTTATTGTATACACTTTTAATAGGTCTTCACGACTTAAATCTTTTGTAATTGTCACCAGATTCTTTGAAAATCTAGCTGGACGTGAACATCTTGTCTGAACTCTCTGCAATGGGGTCTGGGGCCTGGGTTGTCTACTTCAGTTTCATCTACAGATGACTATCAATCATAGGTGCATGGGCTGTCTGCTAATTGGCTGGGTCGTTGATTTCAGTCTGTTAGGCATCTTTCTCAGAGATCATTAATGAGGGCTAAATCTGCAAGCTTTTGGACAGTGCATGGTCTTCCTGTGTTCGAGAAGGCATCTTTGATGAGTATGGCTTCTGCAAACAGGTTCAGGTGTCTCAAGTTTTCTCCACTGGCATGTGTCTCATGAAGGTATGACATCTATAGCATTTATCTGCAGGTCATGGGCTCAGAAATGCTAATCACACTGCAACATTCAACTGTGGGCTGTCAAAAATCCATCACGCTGGTAAACAATTTCCAAGTTGTGGGCATTTTCCTCTGCTGGTCTCTTCACATATATCAAACGTTTCTGCAATTAATGTCTTCACTCGTCGACCATAAAAAAGTTTTTGAGCAGTTTAGCTTCAAAACTCTTATTTTCCCACCCACTTTGAAAATAATTTCACTTGAAACTTTAATAAAATGCTATGCCCTTTTAAATTTTTAAACACTTAAATTTAAACTTGCATTTACATTTTGTTTTCAGACAGACAAACGATCTCTCTTTCTCTCTCTCAATTGAATGTCTTAGGTCACAGGCTCCAGGTATTGATACTCTGATATTGTAATAGTTTTTGAGAGAAAATGTGCACACAATTAGAAGAGAGAGGAGATGCGAGTAATAAAACCTTTATTATTGAGTCATGTTTATAATGCCTTGACTACACCTTTATTTATGTATTCAGTAGTTAGACTCAATTGGACTCCCCATAACTAACCATCCACATAAGTCGTAATAACATTATATGTTGGTCATATAGAAAGTCACTTACATTCAATGTGACATCTAACATATATTTAAGTGTTGTATTACTCCAACATGTTCAGCTTCGGGGTTCTGTCTAGATTCTCCTAAACTCGTTCCCCTGTCTTTCTTCCTTTTTATCTTCATAACTTGGCTTAACGTAGATTATAATAGCATTGCTTTCCTCTGTTTTTAGCTACTGTCACATTTTTTTCCTGTGAGTTTGTTGGGCTTGGGACCTAATTTGTTAAGTTGAATTTAAGAATTTGTATTTTGCATTGCATATTCTGATTGGCTCCATCAAACCTACCAGATATGGATCATCCTTTCCGAAAAGGCATGGCTGTTTTTCCTCCATTTAATGGGTCTAACTCTGTGTTTTCTTTCTTTGTTAGAATTTGAGATCTTGGGATCGTTACACTTACAGCCCCTAGTAAGTTGAATAACCAATTCTTAAGAAGGCAAAATTGACAATTTAATATATATATATATATATATATTGACAATCATGATCATGTGTTGTCTTTAATCAACAGGGTGGTTTAGTTACTATTATTGGTCATTATTAAGAATGTCATTAGTTAGTTGTAGGCCTAAGATGCTAAAACTGAGGTTTTTGTCGATTGTCATGTATTGGGTTGCTGTTTCTTTCTTCTTTTCTGATGTGTGCTAGTTACAAAGAAATGTAGTGTAGACATTGTCAAATAATTGCCATTTTCATGTAGACATTAGTGGTATATGATCTTCTGTTGAGCTGTAAGAATATCATTAGAAATTACGTCTGACCATGGCTTAGATGGTTAATGAATAGAGTTTTCTTCCTATGTAACTAAAACTTCTTACTTGAGGCTCTTTTTCCTTACAAGAAGCATTTACAGAACAGAAGGCATATGGAAACTCTTGGGAAAATTCTGGGAAATGTTTCCTAGAAGTTTACTATATGAAAAAGTGTAGGAAGTGTTACCTCTTCCCATCTAGGGGTAACTAGAGAAGAATTATTCTCTATGATCCACATTATAGACAGCAGTTCCGATGATGACATTCCGGATTCTCCACAGATAGTTTCCCACAGATGCCTTCCATTTTATGCTCAGCTCACTTGCATCAGACAATATGGTGCATGACACACACGAGGTACCCTGTTCTGATACTTCACATCCAGTGATAATGTTCAATGTTTTGGGCATGAAATAGTGATCATGGGTTGAATTGGATTATGGATCACGATGCTTTGAATGTATACCTTTTTCCTTGTTTCACCTTGGTGGTCATCATCATCTCCTAGTCAAGTCTTGTCACTCTTGGGGCAAAGTTGTACTTATAGGGGGCCTTGATAGGGGTAACGTGTCCATAGCCCAATCCATATGTAACGCACTCCATCTCTACCCTCTCCGTTATCTTGTCTTTTGGGTTGGTTGTCGTAAGTCACGGTTCACCCATAAAGGTTCATGCCTCATAATCCCATGAGAAGGAGCTAGAATGCTCGAGGTTGATGAAGCTTGATATAAAAAAAATGTAGAAAGAGCAAATGCTATAACTCAAAGAGCAAATGCTATAACTCAAAATGCAAAGCAAAGCAAAGAAGAAAGTAACGCAAAGTAGAAAACCAAGAAAGAATGAGAAGTATGAGCTTTGCCCTCTCACTAAGAGGCCATCACCCCAAGTCCTATGCAATGGATGCATACCTAACAAAAGGATTTAGCAATTGAAAATCAAAATCCAAAAAAGGTTGAATAAATAAAGAAAAAGGTAAATAGGGGTTTGGAATGATATAGTGCCGAGGAAAGGAAAATTGATTGCCTAAGCGCTCCCTCATACAAAGATGCTCATGAGGATGACTATCATACATAACCTTTCATGACTATGCCACCGCCCATGAAGTAAACCCCAAACCATACCATATGCTATTACACATACTCCTTGATGGGTTTCTTGGGAAATACCCCTTTTGGATACTGACACACCTAATAGGGGTTAATAATGATCCTCCCATACCTAAACTTGGCAAATTGTATAACTTTATGAGCTAGTGTGAAGTTTGAAGATGATACTGAATGTGATCTATCTAGTGGCTTTTGCATTGACACGACTCACTCTATATGTTGTATTTGACTCGTGTACATGCCTCTAGTTTTGATGGATACATTGGACTACGTGACCACCTCCTTGGAAGATGGATTTCACATGGCTACCTACTTAATTGATGCCTTGGTCCTTTAGAGGACGTTGAAACTTGAGGGGCTACTGGCACACTTGATGGAGGCTGTCCCACTACTTGAGAGAGGTCGTTCCACTTATTTGAGGGGACATTGAGCCTTATGATGACATGGCTCCTTTGTTGAGACACCCTAGCACCCATGGGGTATGAGTTGACCCTTTGATCATGGGACGTTGCACCTTTTTGATGATGATATTGCACCTTTTGATGAGATGTCACACCTTTTAGGTATGATATGTCACTTGGAGATGAAACGTTGCACCTCATGGAGCTAACGTTTCACTTTTAGAGCCCCTACGCTTCAATTTTGAGTGAGTCTTCCTCTTCGTGAGGCTACATGTGCCACACGTGTGAGGTTGAGCACACATTTATGATGGATGATTTGGCATTAGAGCATCTTTACTTCATCTTGGAGGTATTGTTGGGGGTCTTATTGACCCATCCACTCTTGTATCATTGATATTTATGTCTTTTTTCCTTAGGGTTTGTTAGAGATAAAGGCATCATTTTATGTTTTTAGGGCATTTGATGGATGAGAAGGGTGCTTGATTTCTCATATAAATAAAAGAAGCACTTCTCTGTAATACCCCTAATAGAGCTATGCTAGGATTATTCGGTTACGGGTTATTGGTTGAGTATTTTTGACAAACTCTTTGCATTACATCTGTTTCATATTAGTTGAGTCTTTTCACAAATATTTAGCATGCAACTTACTCATGAACCTTTCATCAAACATATTGCAAGTAATCCAATTACACATGGAATTAAAGAGACAACTTTGGCAATTTATTATGAATGGAATCTGGTTCACACAATGCTAAATTTCTAATGGCCACTACAACAACTGCAATACAACAGTAAGACACTATGAACTCCGACCAAAACCTGGTGTGATGCAAAGCCTACTCAAATAGATAATCTCTTGCTGGAACCCTCGCCAAGACAATGCAGCCTCTCCAAAACTTCACTGGTTCTTTTTGCCGCACAAAACTACACCAAGGAATACTCGGTCTTCTCTGAAACTCCTCCACGACACCTCCAGTAACACGTCCTACAAGAGAGAAGGGGACAGAACCCCCCCTAGGGATCCCAATCGGCCTTCCAAGTGCCACAAAACCCTCCAAAAGTTTACCCAATCTGCTACAGACCACCCGCAACCTCCTTTATTCCTCTTGATTTGCTGCAAGATGCTCCACGAGACCCACGATTCTGTTGGTAAGTGGATCGATCCCCTCTAATCAACTTCGACAACTACTCAAATTGCCACGATCCCTCACAAGTTGCTCTAGATATGCAAGGAGGTGAATTGGTCCTGTCCAAGCACCTTAGCGGCCTCCCAAGACTAAATAAAACCCCCACGATTCCACTGTAATCGCCTCAACCTGGCAGATATGGAAGATCGACCCCCTCAAGGTAATTCACAACTCTCCTAATTAAATCGATCCTCCTTTAAATTGAAGATAAGCAATGTAATGAAGCTCTAATGGAAATCCTAGGTGGACTCCCCCTTTGGTCTAGCTAGGGTGGGTATTTCACCACCAAAACTAAACTGAAGTGTGGAAGGGTTTTGCGAAACCCTAACGAAAACTAAGCTCTCAAGAGCACTCAGACAAGAGGTCAAATCATGATGATAAAGTGAGGGGCTACCCCTCCTTTTATTCTTCTTTCGAGCCTTCTAGATCTTTCCCTTTTTGACCAAATTAAACCCTTACCTTCTTTTTCACTTGAATATTAAAATTAATTTTTAATATTTATGTAATTAATTATTTCACTTTTTATTTAATGTCACTTAGGAATCTATCATCTTTTAATCTAGTGACACTAAACAAATCCCTGTGACTCCCTTTTTCTGTTGACTATAGCCTACGAGAGTCGTATATGCTATTAAGTCATCCTCCGTCATGATCAATTGAAAGGGGACATTGCAACCCTCCCTTCTCGAGATTGCTCTTCCTCAAGCAAATCCAAATCGGGGTGCTGTAAGATTTTCTCTCCTTCCTGTTGTAGGATAATTACACCGTGTAGGAGTTACCTCCCTTAGGCTCTCCCTAGACCGAAGACCAAATAGAGATACAAACGGTGGACCTTTCTAGATCTAAATCATACATGGAAATGACCTATAAGTGAATGGAATAAAAGGGATTACTCAGTCACCTGACAGTTGTCCCTGCACACTCCTTTGTTGTTTTCTTTCTCGAAGATGTCCTTCGCTCTTTGTCAACATGGATCTACACACATGAAAACACAAACAAACTCCTTTTACAAGATCAAACATATCATGTATAGATTTATAATAGATCTAATGATATAACATGAAAATCCTAATTCTCTCCAAAGATAATGATGATCATATACAATCAAATAAGGGGGAAAGTCACGTGACGTGCATCTTCTATTGATCAAATGAAACAATTTACAACTTACAATCTGATAGCCCGATGAAGCCTCTCCCAATTTCCTTGCCCAAGCTCCGTAATTAATCTGACAGTATAAACTTACTTTCTCTTTTCCTCCCCCTTTTTCCCATGAGAGACCCTCAATATATAGGATAATGGAGACAAGATGAGGGATATGTCTGAGGCACTCAAGATAGAAGGCTTCTTGAGGTCAAATTCCGAATAATCCGAGCTTTTCTCTCATCCTCTGGTAACTAATGCTAATTCAGGAATAACAGACCCGGTCGTGCTTTGCATTCTTGCAGTGAGCGACCGGTTGCACCTTGTAAAAGGACATGAGCGACCATCAATTTTGGTCACAGGTTGTAAAGGGACAACATGCGACGAGGGAGAGGGTTGGTATCTGTAACATGAAAGTTGTTCTTTACTGAGAAATGAATATTTTTGAATATTAATATATGATTGAATATGATAAAATTGATGATTACACTACCCTTGTGACGGTTGCTATATAACATTGACTGGTCACGAGGTGAGGAGGTATGTGCCTCTTGATTTAATTAAATGATATTAATTATTATTACAATTTATTATTATTATCATTTATATGTTTGTAACATTGCCACCCTCTTAAGATTTTGCTTTGTCCTCAAAGCAAGGGTAGCGATGGATATTGTAGGAGGAATCGTTCGGACTCCCATGACGAGTCCTTTCTGGAAGGTTTTTCCATTTGATAAGATATTCCTTTATGGTTCTGGAACGTAACACCTTTTCCTTTGTGGCAAGTATACCTTCTGGTTCTAAAATAATTTTTCCTTCGTCATCGAATTCAGGGATTTCTGTTTGAACTGGTTGAGCTTGCCCAAGCATTTTTTGAGACATGAAACGTGGAAGACATTGTGGATTCGACAATTGTCTGGTAACTCCAATCTATAAGCTACTTGGCTAATTTTTTTGTTAATTTGAAAGGGTCCATAGAATTTTGGGCCCAATTTGTTCTTCCCTTGTTGCTTAAGGGATAATTGTTTGTAGGGTTGAAGTCGTACAAACACCCAATCACCTTCTTCAAATTCTCTTTCTGACCTATGTTGGTCTGCTAGTTGTTTCATTCGATTACGAACTGTTGCTAGGTTCTCTTTTAATATTTGTATGATTTTTTGTTCTTCCTCTAGCTTATTTCTTACTGCTTGGACCTTAGTATTGATTAGTGCAAACTCCTTCCATTTAGGTGGTTCATAACCATATAAGGCTTGGAAGGGAGTCATTTTAGTGGAAGTGTGATATGTAGAGTTATACCACCATTCAGCTAAGTGTAACCATTGAGACCATTTATTTTGCTTATCTGTCACAAAGCACCGTAGATACATTTCTAAGCATTTATTTACGATTTCTGTTTGTCCATCTGTTTGTGGGTGATAGGCGGAGCTCATATTAAGAGATATACCTGTATCTTTGCAAAATTCTTTCCAGAAATTTCCTTTAAATTTTGCATCCCTATCGCTGACAATTACCTTCAGAAACCCATATAACTTATAAATGTTTTTGCAAAAAGCATCTACAATTTGTTTTGTTGAGTCGGTTTTTCTTACTGCCATGAAATGTGCATATTTGGTTAATCTGTCAACCACCACAAAAATTTTATCCTTCCCCTCAGACATGGGTAGCCCTTCAATGAATTCCATTCAAATTTCTTCCCATTTTTGTTCAGGAATATGTAGGGGATGAAGTAATCCTGGAGTCATAACATTTTCATTTTTATTCCTTTGACAAATTTCACATTCGACAACAAATCTTTGAATCTCCTTATTCATTC
>ML800172.1:8782-31295 GCA_009831015.1 Picea engelmannii
CTAAAACCACTTTGACTACTTTGACCTTTTGGGGCTTCTAGATGACATATGAGGGTCCTCCAACTTCATAAGGCCATAACTCTCAAACCGTGAGGAGTTATGTCACATACCACCAGAAATGGAATGAAATTTAATATCCATATAGAATAGTATTACCTTAAAATATATCAAAAAACATACCATTATCCATCAAACAAACTTGGGTCCATTACCCAAACCTGGGTTCTCCAAATTCACATGGTCATAACTCTCTAACCATGAGGAGTTATTTGACGTTCTGCATACCACTAGAAATGGCACGACAAACACTATCCATATATGATAGTTTCCATAACAAATTCATTATCCTTCATCTCATTATTCCATAATTAAGAATGGGTTCTCTTACTCCACAAAGCGTCTTCCCGTGAGGGCTTTCACCATAAGGGGACCACTTTGGATTTCATCCATATTTACTTCTTATCAACCATGAAAAAAAAATAACGAGTCATATTTACATCAAACAATATTGGGTTCATTACCCAAACCTTTGTGCTATGGGTCTTTCTTCAAGGGTTGACATCAATGACAACCAACCTTAATCAACATTTTTGACCTCCTGCTTCTATCCATGGATAGACCCCAACAAAAGAAATATCACAAGGGTGGGAGTGTGGTCAGGAATGATCCTATGATCAAGGATTTTTTCCAAAGGGTTGGTTTCCTATCTTTCTGTCAAAACATGCAGAGGGGACACCCTGAAGTAGCAAGGCAATTTTCTTTAAACTTTGATGGCACTAAGACCAAGATGTGAACCCTTGATTTGGAGGTATATGAGGCCACTACTACAACAACCAATGAGATACCCAACACTGGTGAGAGGTGGTTCAAATATATGACCCTTAATGCAAGCCTTTCTAAGGATTTCATCAAGCCATACTATCATAAAGACAATTTGTCTAAGGGAGTTCCTAGGAGCCACCTAGTTGAGGGTTTTGATAAAATGCTGAAAATTATCAAAAGGTATTTTACATGTGAGGGAAGATTTAACATGATATACTAGTATCACATCAGGCTCTTTCTGCATTTCACAGGAAAATATTTAATGAATATTCCTTTTTATTTGTTCATAAGTATGGGAAATATGGATGATAGGGTCCAAGCCAAGTCCAAGGCACACTAGTGTTTTTCACTCTGGGTTGATCAGGATGCTAGTTATGGAAGAATTGAATAAAACAAACCTTTCTTGGGAACATTTCATTGTCTCTGCTAATCTGTAGCTAGATATAGCCTCTACCCGTCAATCCATGATGCATATCCCTTTTCCAGCTAGTAGTGTTTCTCAAGAAAAAACAAGTAAGAAGAGAAAGAGAAAACCTATTGCCCAAGACAAATAAATTCCTAAAGAAATTGATGAAGAAGAGAGGGAAGTCCATCACTCCCCACAAAGAGAATTTTCACCTCATCTTGCTCCTGAACTAGAAGAGGTTCCTTCATCAGCCAAAGCCACAACCAAAAAGGGGAGAATATTGCATTTTCCTTCACCTATTGCAGCATCTGAGACAAGGGTTAGGAGGCCATTCACTAGATCATCAATCCACAAATAAAATGTTGAAACAAAAATCACACTTAAGGTTTATGTCCCAAAGAAAACTAAAGGTAAAAGTGATACGGTTGGGAATCCTATTGAGGTCATGACCAAAACCTCTGTTCAGACGAAAAACTAAGGTAAGGGTGAATCTACTGAGAAGCCTATTGAAGTCATAAACATCAGCTCTCCCTGATAATCCCACTTTCAAGAGATTGATTAGAAAACGCAGGGATGTTAGAAAGGAAGTTTCCCATTTGAAGGAGAAAATATTGACTGAGAGGAGGAAGGTGAAGGAGCTCATGGATATGTATAATGAAACCCTTGATCTGGCTAGGTTTACAGCAAGAATATTCTTTCCTCTCCATAGGCAACTCAAGACTTTGTAGAGGAAAAACATAAGCATATAGTCCCAAAACAAAAAGCTCAAAGAAGAATTGCAACCCTTCAAGGATGATCTAGCCCATAGGAACTTAAATGTTCTAGCACAGACTGAAATAGAAATAAATTCCCATGCAGTAGAGAGGAGTGCCCCTGCAAAATAAAGAGATGTTGTTGTGACATAGGGAAGTTCTCTTGCAACAAGGAGGAGTGCCAAATTGAGAAAGTAAATGGAGAGTATAACAGGTCCATTTTTTATGGTGATTAGTTTTTGCAAGCTTGAAGTGTTCAAGGAAATATTATATTTTCACCTACTGGCTCATAGTCCATATACTAAGAATTTTTTTATTTTTGAGGATTTATTGCATCATACAAAGAAAACACAGAGATTTCGTAGCGCCTGGCGCTATATAATCATCCACGCAAACTATTATGTAGTTGCGCTACTGAAGGCGATACATAATCACCTAGCCAGACATAGAATGAGCGCTACAGAATCTACTACCGAATACGCTACATAATCGACTGCAGAACAATTTTAAAGAGGTGGGTGCTACAAAATTTGCTACTAGTTGCACTACGAAATGGTGCTACGAATTGGCTGTTACAGTCAACAGTTTTGAATTCATTGCTTCTTCTTGGATTTTATGATTTGGAGGGAACCAAGGATCAATAGGTGGAAGCTAGAGTTCATCACACAGTCTTGTAGGAAACATGGCACTGGAGAAGATGCGCCCAAGCAACAACAAAGCATGTCATTCATATCTTGTTAGAGTTGTTGCCAACAGGCTCATTGATTTTAATAGTTTGTTAGATCTAATTGTACAGATGTTAGACTAGTATCTTTTTGTGGATAATCCTAGGATATGAAGGCCAAATCACACCTCTAGCCATTGTCTACTGTTTTGGTTATAAATACATCAGATGAATGATATGTTGGGCTCAAATGGTTGAGAAGCGTTCCCTATTTTGTAATATTTTGACTAAACGGAGTTGTTCTTTGGTTATGTATGAGACCTGAGATATTTTAATTAATATAAGTCAACCTATTTTCATCATCTTGTTTCTCATTACTCTAAAATTCTCATTATTGGATGATCCTTATGAGATGTTGTGGTTGTGTTATAATGGATGTTTGATTATAATGCTGCTATGAATGTTTTTTAGTGTTTTAAACTTTAGTTCAAGAAGTTTTCGTGACTGAGTTTTTCCTCACCTAGCTACTAGAAGGCCTGATGCTTATAACATAATTATCCACCTTCCTCACTAAGTCTTCCTTCTATTCACCTGTATCCTTAAAACACTGAATGAATTTAATCAAAACCTCATTTTCTTATGCATACTAGCCCAAATTTCTATGTTAAAACATTCTTATGCTGAGTTTTGTCCATTTGACCTTTAATTATTAATCTACATTTACAAACCTTTTGATGGGTACTAGGATTATCCTATTGCAATATGAGGGTGAATCTCAGTGCTAACAACCACCACCCCTGGTTACTTAGCTAAGGGCCCATGCAATATGGGAAAATACCAACGCGAACCTCTGATAGAAATTGGAAAGGCCTAAGTAGGTCTGAAGCTCAGTGAGTGTGGTTAGGGTTGGCCAGTCACAAATGACTTGGATCTCAGTTGGATCCACATGCACACCATGCACATCAACAATGTATCCTAGGTATTGGACCATGCCCATGTTGAAGGAACATTTTTCCAATTTAGCATATAACTTGTGCTACTGGAGAGTGTGCAGAACCTGCTGAATATGTTGTAAGTGTTCCACCCATGTCTTGTTGTAGATGAAGATGTCATACAGATAGACCACTACAAAAGAATTAGTGAAAGGCCACAATATATCATTCATCATCCTCATGAAAGTTGTTGGGGCATTTTTCAAACCAAAGGGCATGACCAACCATTCAAAAAGACCTTCTTTTGACTTGAATGCAGTCTTTCATATATTTTTCTTCTCTATTAGGACCTGATGGTAGCCAAACTTCAGATCAATATTAGTGAATTATTTATCCCCCTTGAGTTTATCAAGGAGATCGTCGATTCAGGGAATTGGGTATCGGTTCCTGATTGTGATTTTTTTAGGGCCTGGTAATCAATGCAGAGTCACGATTGGGATTCCACAAAGTGATGAGTTGGGTTGGATGTTCTCCTTGTAGAGAAGTTCTTGGATCTGACGAAGGATCTCCTCATTTTCTAACAGAGAGCGACGATAGACTGGACCATTGGGTAGTTATGCACCATGGTCAAGATCGATGGAATGCTTGACCTGACAGTACATAGGTACCCTAATAGGTGATGAGAATATGTCTTTGTATTCTTCCATGACCTTATCCACTTTCTTATATTGCATGGAGAGATTGGCCACAGAGGCCATGGATGTGGCTGCAACCTTTCACTCACTCTGAGAAGGAATCATGAAGAAGATAAAATTCCCAGCCTGATAAATGACCTACCTGCATTGCTTGGTAGAGAACAAGGAAATAGCACTAGGTGGAACTACCTCGAGTATCATGTACAATTTCTTGTTCAAAGTAATAATAACAATGCGAGGCCTAGACTCATATACAGTATGAGGTTTCCATAAATAATGTTGACCCAAAATAACATCACAAACTTCAAGGGGAGAAACATCACACATTAGCTCATCTTTGAATGGCTTGATGTTGTATGGCATGCGACACTTTTGGCTGACTCGAAGATCACTTCCTTGGCACAACCATCCAATGGTGTAGGGTTATGGTTGCGGCGTTTTCGGCAGGGCTAGCCACTTGAAAACATATGTTGAGATGAGATTCTTATGGCTACCTCTATAAATGATGAAGTGTAACGGGGTTCCTTTCACCTACATGTATGAATGAAAAAGGTGCTCACCTTCCTTTGGCTCATTAGGTTCACCGGGATGGATCTTGGTGGTAGAAATTGTGGCACTGGGTTCCGCATCAATGATCTGTCTCCCCTTTTCTGGTTCTGACTCAGATTCGGAGCCCACACCTTATTCAAAGTATTTCACCTCAGCCACCAATGACTGCTTTGAGAGGAAATCAACAATGTTATGCCAGGGGCTCTTATGGAAGTCTCACCACTTCCAGGTATTCTTCTTTGTCTTCCCATTGTCCTTATTTTCTTGCAGCTTGGACTGGTTTTCCTGAGGTTTCCCATATTTTCTCTTTCCTTTGTTCTGTAGGTTGGGGATTCCCTTTCCCTGCTTCTACTATGAGGGGTTCCCAACCCAAACTGTCGCATTTTTTGTTTAAGCTTCTACTCGATTTTGACAACATACTGATAGGTCATGCCCAAGGATGAGATGTTCAAAAAATTCATTTCTATATGGATGTATCTATGTATACCACTGTGGTACTTGAGCACCAGATGTATCTTTGAATCTTTGATACCTAGCTTGGTGCACAAGGTATGGAAGGCATTAGTGAACTCTAGCACTGTTTGGTCTTGTTCCTTCCGCAGTGTTGTCCATCTTGTATACAAATCGTCATAACTTCCAATAGGGTAGTATTTTTCCTTAATAGAATCCCTGAAGGAACCCAAAGTGGGTGAAACTACAAATAATGTGGATCCCTCTATTTCCTTTTTCTCACAAAAAGTCTCTCACCAATATTTGACATGGGGGATAGCCTTGAGGAGCGAAAATATATTATTTTCTCTATCGGAAAAGTTATGGATAGAAAAATACCCTTATAGAAGGTTTAGCCATTTATCTACGACATCCACATATATTTTCCCTTCAAATATAGTAATATAAAAAATTATTTGTACCTTGAAAGGGGCGACACTTCCTCTTGAGGTGGATGCATCGCTTGTTGGCAGTCGTCAAAGGATTTGTGCAAAGTTGTCCATCATCTCATTCCTCTGTCACTCAAAGGCTTCCTCGAGAAACATTTTTAAAGGACATCTTGTCCCATAATATTTATTTTCACTTTCCATGGACAATTTCTTTGGTGTGCGAGAGCAGTTATCCTCAAGAAAAACAAGCTCAAGACCCAACTCTCTATACCTTGACTGCGTCGGGGACATGCACTACAAAATTACAAGGAGCATACTGCTATGATACCAATGATCCATATTTATGAGTAGAACGAAATGAAAACAAAAAATTATAATATTAACACAGAGGCATAATGGATAATAACAAAGATATAATAAAACTTGACTTCTTTTAAATAAGAAATATGTTGAAACTGTAAAATCCAGACTGAAAACAAGCTTGCTAAAATGGTGGCATTTTATCTCTGAGAAGAGATGTGATGGCTATGCTCATTTGAAAAAATATGAGTACAATGAGGCTCTGAAGAAAATTTTACAATAAAAATGAGTGAAAAAACCCTAAACATCCAAAAACCTAACCCTAGGAGATGAAGTGCCAAAATTCATGTGGGCCCCATTGGGGTAAGTTATAACATCAACTTCTTAGGGTCATAACATTTGCATACGATATTTTTTTAGGGTGTATGATATCTCGTTGGAAATTTATAAACGAGGCGATTCATTTTGGGGGATCAATTAGAGCCTTATACTATCATTGGGGTGCCCTATCATGAAAAAAAATTCGTTTAGGCCCTCAAAACGAAAGTTTGGGACCCTAAAAACTGCTAAAAATAATAAATTTCCAAAAGAATGTTTTGAGCCAGTTGGAATAGGTGGGTGGCCACTGAGATCCTCCTAGATCAATCCTTCCCCCTTAGGAATCAATGGTCTCCATTGCGTTGAGTTCCCCCATCAGATGAGGAAATTTCTGTTGAATTTGGCCTCGGGTGAGCCACTTGCCTTGGTGGGGGAGTTGCCCTACTTTGACAACCTGATAAAGTTGGATCCTCTGTTCACGGGTGCCCTTGAACTATGTGTCCAAGATATTATCATTGGATTCCTATTCCATGCAATTAGGGTTGATCTCTGTTTGTTTCATCCGTTATGCTATCTCTGAGGTGTCCAATACTGGTGAAAAATAAGGTCGAAGGAGGTCCACATTGAACACTGGGTGTAAGCCAAGGAAGGGGGGAATGTTGAGCTAAAAATCATTGTCACCCACAGCCTTGGTGATGGTGTAAGGTCCATAATGAAGTGGATGAAGCTTCTGATGAGGCCCTGTAAGGCATTCTTTCTGTAAGTGCAACCAAACTTTGTCCCCCACTTGAAATGGGTGTGGCACCCAGTGTTGATCATGGTGCTTATTGTACTTGGCATTGGACTTCTGTAAAATATCCTAAACATGTTGGTGGATGTGTTGGATCTTCTCAATGAACCGGGTGGCTTTGTCAGCTTCAGTTGGAGCATGCTGCGAGTCTTCCTGGGTGGTCGCAAGGGGTATTCCAACACCCATGGGACCCAATGGTTGAAATCCCAACCCCACCTGAAAGGGGTTGTGGCCAATTGAGCTATGTATGGCTCTATTGTAGTTGTGTTGAAAATAGGGAAGAATCTCATCCCATGTGTGGGGGTGCTTGGAATTGTACATGCGCAGGATGTGCATGATCATCTAGTTGACGACCTTGGTTTGATTATCCATCTAGGGGTGGAAGGTAGTGGATTTGGTGATCTCGGTGTCCAGCAGTGACTAGAGGCTTGAAACAATTGTGTTGAGGAACTCAATTTACTGATTTGAGATAATGGTTTGTTGGATCCCAAAGTGTACCCACACTCGTTCAAAGAAGTTCTTGGTAGTGGAATCTATCGTGATGCTCTTCCTGTAGGCGGCCATAATCGTCATATTGGAAAACTTATCAATAACCACAAAACATAGTCATTTCCCCGCTTGGTGGACAAAAGGCCTAGCATGTAGTCCATTGAGATGGATTCCTAGAGCCTTTCATGAGTAGGCAGAGGAGTGTAAAATCCTTGTTTCTTAGTGTTCATTTTGGAAAAAGTGCATGCGATGCAGGACCAAATATACCTGCTGACATCCTGTAGAAGTTTCAGCTAGTAGAAATGTTATTGTAGCACTGCCACTATCTTTTCCATGCCGAAGTGTCTTGCCACCCGACTATAGGGGGATTCCCAAATCAGCTTCGCTCACTCGCTTGATGGAATGCATAGATGGCCCATATGTCACAACAACTTGTCTTGAAGATGGAAATTAGTGACAAATGTGTTTGCTCCCAACATATAGTAGGTGTTGGCGAAGTCAGGATATGTGTCATATAGGTGGGGCCATCTAAAGGTCTCGTGGCTGTAAGATTCTAGCACCGGGGTGAGTGTCGTGACTGAAGGTCAGCTGAGGAAATTAGTGACAATTGTTGATTGAGAAACTCATTGCCTCTCTATATGAGCTTGCCTTTGGTGGAGGATTGAAGTGGTGGAGGCCCAGCTGGAAGGGACTTAGTTTCTCAGTTCCGAGACGTGCGACCACATAAATTTTTCATTCATACACTTATGTTGATCATATTTTAATATAAATACTCTTTTCTTGTCCAATTAATGTATTGCAAATATTTGAATTGTTATTCCATGGGAATATTTGTTATGAATATTGATTGATTATGCTATTATATGTGCTAACTGTATATATTATCACCATATGCTTGTGTATCTTGGTTGTTGAGGACAAGTTGCAGGTGTATATCTTTGAGTCGAGTTCTTTGTTGGACACACCTACCACACTTAGAGGGGGGTTGAATGAGTGTGGGGCTCTCTTATTCATAACTTCCCTCTTACACAAAACTCATTAGTTAGCATTCAACTTTTACTCATTACTCATTGCTTTCATTTATAACCAATTAGATGTGAGCACATGTCAGCAATAAATATCAGAAATATATCATCAACAAGTCATCACCATAAGGAACACAAAGAACACAAGATGTATGTACAATTTTATTTTACTACGGACTGCAATCCTTGGGGGTTTTCAACAACAACTGAATAGAGTACAACTCTACAAGAGAACCAACTCTATATGCAAGACTAATCTTACATCCTCAACACCAACTGAGATGAGGCAACAATCCTCCACAGATATCAATCTGTCACATTTACGTGACCTATCGGTAGTGAAACACGCGTATGTATGCACCCTACCAGTAGTACAACCCGCGTATGTACGCTACTAGTCTATACTACAACTTGCATATACCTCTGAGCAACTAGAGTTTATACTTTTCATCACATCCTCAGGTCCGCTGCAACCTGCAAACACATTCTCTTTTGTCTTCCACTGTCCAGTCTGACCCACAGTCAGTCACAATACATCCAAACTCTCCAATATCTTTCCAATACATCTCAACCATACACTATGAATGCTATTCAATCATGTATAAACAACAAGTATACTGTAGCCATCATATCAGTATTGAGTCACAAGAGTGTTGATCATTCCATCAACCAACACATACCACATCACAACAACCATACCAAGAATTCCTCAAGAATTCACCTCACAACAAACAAGAACGTCCATCAAGACAAATAATGAAACCATTCCAGAGTTTCTATGGTAGATCTTAGCCCATAGAATGCATATCTGGAACCTGCTTCATCATCCAAGAGATTTTCATAAGCTCAAACACAGATCTTCAAGACCTCATCAACTGTACGCGCCTTGTCCTCATTCAACCCGCGTGTGTACGTGCCCTGAATCAAAGCAACCTGTGTATATCTCAAAAACTAGGGTTTCTGAACTTTCGAGACTTTTTTCGTCATGACCTCAGACCTGCCGAGACTTTAATGCGCTCATGAGATCATCCAGACCATCTCTCTCTCTCTGAATAGATCTTCAATCATGCTCAAGATATCTTCAACCAGTGTGCATTCACAAGAGACCCTAGCCTCTTATTTATACTCTTCATCTTCTAGGTCACTTCCTTATTTTAGGGTTAATCACTTTGCATAAATAGAAAGTTCTCCATTATTTTATTAAAATAATCCTTCTTGATTTTGTCACTTTACTTTATCATTAAAATAATGATTTCTTATTTTCAAGAACTTTGACTTCTTTGACCATTTGGGGCTTCAAGCCATCATATGGGGGTCCTCCAACTTCGTAAGGTTATAACTCTCAAACCGTGAGGAGTTATGTGGCATTCCACATACCACCAGAAATGGCATGACAAGCACTATCCATCTAGGAGAGTTTCGCGAACAAGGTCATTGATCTTCATCGATTGGTTTCCACTTGGCAACTATCATTCTCATCAAGGATAATACATATACATTGTTCATCAATCATCAATCAATCAACCCTATCAATCAATCAATCCATTGACATCAATCAATCACTTTACATAAATTAATCACTCAATCACTTGACATCAATTAATCACTTGGTCACTTGACATCAATCCTTTGACATCAAAATAATCAAACCATTGGCATCAATGGCAACATGATCCAACAATCTCCCCCTTTGGCATTGATGGCAATACCAACATTGATGTCAACACCAATCATTGATGTCAACATGTAGACAAGGCATGCTCTACATCAATAGCCATCAATCCCAACCATGTGACTATCTCTCCCATAATAATGTGACTATCTCTTCTCATTAGACTATGTCTAATAAACATCAATCACATCAATGTGACTATCTCTCCCCCTTTGACATCAATGGAAAAGGGCCATTCTCCTCTTGGGGTTGCTCCCCTTTCTTTAACTTTCCTTGGGGCTGCTCCCCCTATCTTGTTGCCGCTGAATAATCTCTCCCCTTTTTAACAAGGGATATCAATATGATGTAATGATGAAAATACATTTCTCATGCTCCCTCTATGACCATTGCTCCCTCTGAAATTATGCCTCTGTGCTCTTTCCTCAAGTATAGAGCTATTTTCTAGGTATGCATCTGATAAGTATTTCCTCCTATAATCATAATAAGAATGACTCCCCCTATGGGTATGTCTCCCCTATTTTCAACCAGATCATAGATCAACCACTCTCTCTATGACGATCCTTGGACTTGTTAATGCATCAAACATGTGCCATACCATACATCATGAAACAAAAGATATGTCAATAATGAAAATAGAGAATCATGAAAAAGATATCAACCAAGTACATCATGCACAACATTCATGTGCATCAATCATGTACGTCAACAAATATCATCCATGGAATGTATCCACCATATGCCAACATGTGCATCTACCAATATGCCAACATGTGCATCTACCAATATGCCAACCATGTGCATCTACCAATTATGCAAACCATGTGCATATATCAATATGCCAAACAAATACCATCATGCATCATCACTTTCATCAAGAAAGGATATCAGCCATGCATCAAAAAGCTATGACTCCCCAATGATGTACAATATGACTATCAACTCAACTCATGAACTACATGTCTCAATATGTAGCCCAACCACATGCAAACTGCATGCACCATGATATCCAACATATGCTTCCAATAATACATCATAAGATATATCAATGAAACTCAAATATGTACTAGCCATGTACCCCAACAGATCAACATCAATCCATACTCATGGGTTAGTGCCAAGCAACCAAGATTTATTTTACATCATCACCTTACATGATATAACATAGAACCATGAAAACCTACAACAAACAGTGTCAGAACCTACAATAAACAATGTTAGACTCTGCAACACTAAGTTATACCAACATATCAAGCTGCAATCCATGTGCATTGCCTTTTTCCCAAGGCTTTACCACATATACACTGTCTGCTTCACAACGGCTCGCGTATGTATGCAACCTATTCAAGGTCAACCTACATATGTACACGATTGATACCACTGTCACCCATGTATGCCTCTATGGATAACACACTTGAACTCCCTTTCAGTCTTTCATTCTGATTTGGTTGCTTTGTCTTCTTCACCCACTTTTGTAGATGTCCCTGCTCCTCAGAACTTGAGCTCCGAGCATCCATATTTTCAAATATGCCTCCCTTTATTACTTCATTCATTCTTCTAGACATGCTATGTGAAGTCCTCATCATGGAATTTCTTCTTTGGTTCCAGCAATCCTGGGATTTGTGGCCAAATCCACTGCAAATGTAGCATCTCATGGTGTTACAGTGAACAACAATGTGTCCTACTTGATCACATCTCCAACACATTATGGTGTTATAAAATATTCCATTGTATCTCCTTTCATAACCTCTACATTCAAAAGATTTCTGACCATGTTCATTACATGAATAACAATGCCCATGAAAAATACTTTCATACCTTTTCTTTGGTGTCCCAAGGATAGCTTCTTGATGTCTTCCTTGCTTTTTTCTTTTGGAATTTTCTTTGCCTTGTGTAGATGGTTGTTTTGCAACATTGTCTTCCTTCTTTGATGGACTTACCTCATGCTTCTTCGAGGTGCTTGCTTCAACATATGTAGCTTCTTCTTTGTATCCAAGACCTGATTTATCAAGTGGTGATCTTTGAATTTCCAAGATCTCATCCAAGATTCATGAGCTATTCAAGAATTTGTTTGACTTTTCTACCTTCTTTCTAAGGTCAACAATTTCATATTCTAACTTACAACATGACTCTTCCTTTTCATTTATTTGATTCTTCAATAGTTCCTCTATTCTTTTGGCTTCTTCAATTTAGGTCTTGAGATGGACAATGGTTTCAAAAAATTTGCCAATCTCATCATCTACATTTATATCTTCTTTTCCATTCTTTAGTCTTGTGATCTATTCTTCATTTTCTTCTAATTTAGTCTTATTGCTCTCTTCTTGTTCCTTGAGCATTTCTTTTAATTTCAATATGTGCCTTAGACTCCTCTTAAGAAACTTCTTAGTGTTATACGAAAGATAGTTATAGTCTATATAATAATGATCACTTATATATCTATATAAACCCTCTTCAACTTCCTTTTGAAGTTTTAATAGATTTTCTTCTATTCTTTTCATGGGATAATTACCATCAAACTTTACACAAAATCTTTCTAGATCCTCTTATTCACTTGTAGAGAAAACTTCATCATCATCATTGCAATCAAGGGTTTTTGAGGGTTCTTTAACTTCATTTGAAATATCTTCACGATCTTCCTTTTTGCCAACATCAACACATAATTCTTTGCCTTCATTTGAAATGTCTTCAAGATCTTCCTTTGTGCTATCATCACTTGATTCTTTATCTTCACTTGAAATGTTTTCAAGATCACATTTAGAAATAATACAATCAAGGGTTTTTGGAGAATCTTTACCTTTAATGATGTTGATGGAGTGATCTTCAATATCTTCTTTCTCCTTCTTTCTTTGATATGTCTCCTCTAGCTTTAGCCATAGATCCTTGGAGGAAGTGCATTGTCCCATGCTCTCTTTGATAGGGCTTGATAGTCCACTAGGAATGGTCTTGAGAGCCAATTTATCATTCTTCATTCCTTCCCTTTGAGCTGAAAACTTTGACTTGTTCTTCAATGAAACTGATCCACCAATGGTTTCCTTCCAAATAGTTTCTCCCATTTCCTTCAAATGTATTCTCATCAGTAGAATAGTTTTCCTCATCAAGGATTGGAACTTCATCATCCATTTGTGTGTCTATGGATCTCCTTCAAGATTGTTAAGGCTTGTAGTGAAGGCCTGCTCTGATACCAATTGTTGGACACACCTACCACACTTAGAGGGGGGGTGAATGAGTGTGGGGATATCTTATTCATAACTTCCCTCTTACACAAAACTCATTAGTTAGCATTCAAATTTTACTCATTACTCATTTCTGTCATTTATAACCAATTAGATGTGAGCACATGTCAGCAATATATATCAGCAATATATCATCAACAAGTCATCACCACAAGGAACACAAAGAACACAAGATGCATGTACAATTTTCTTTTATTACGGACTACAATCCTTGGGGCTTTTCAACAACAACTGAATAGAGTACAACTCTATAAGAGCTCCATCTCTATATGCAAGACTCATCTTACATCCTCGGCACCAACTGAGATGAGGAAAAATCCTCCACAGATATCAATATGTCACAGGTACGCGACTTGTCGGTAGTGAAACACGTGTATGTACGCTCCCTACCAGTAGTACAACCCGCGTATGTACGCTGCCAATCTATACTACAACTTGCATATACCTTTGAGAAACTAGGGTTTATCCTTTTCATCACATGCTAAAATCCTCTGCAACCTGCAAACACATTCTCTTTTGTCTTCCATTGTCCAGTCTGACCCACAGTCAGTCACAACACATCCAAGCTCTCCAATATCTTTCTCATACATCTCAACCATACACTATGAATGCTATTCAATCATGTATAAACAACAAGTATATTGTAGCCATCATATAAGTACTGAGTCACAAGAGTGTTGATCACTCCATCAACCGACACATACCACATCACAACAGCCATACCAACAATTCCTCAAGAATTCACCTCACAAAAAACAAGAACGTCCATCAAGACAAATAATGAAACCATACCAGAGTTTCTATGGCAGATCTGATCCCATAGAATGCATATCTGGAACCTGCTTCATCATCCAAGAGCCTGCCATCAGCTCAAACACAGATCTTCAAGACCTCATCAACTGTACACACCCTGTCCTCATTCACTCGCATATGTACATGCCCTAGATCAAAGCAGCCCGCATATATCTCAGAAACTAGGTTTCTAAACTTCTGAGACTTTTGTTGTCATGACCTCAGACTTGTTGAGACTTTAATGTGCTCATGAGATCGTCCAGACCATCTCTCTCTCAGAATAGATCTTCAATCATTCTCAAGAGATCTTCAACCAATGTGCATTCACAAGAGACCCTAGCCTCTTATTTATACTCTTCATCTTCTAGGTCACTTCCTTATTTTAGGGTTAACCACTTTCTATAAATATAAAGTTCTCCATTATTTTATTAAAATAATCCTTCTTGATTTTGTCACTTTACTTTATCATTAAAATAATGATTTCTTTTTTTCAATCACTTTGACTTCTTTGACCATTTGGGGCTTCAAGCCATCATAAGGGGTTCCTCCAACTTCTTAAGGTCATAAATCTCAAACTGTGAGGAGTTATGTGACATTCCACATACCACCGGAAATGGCATGACAAGAACTATCCATCTAGGATAGTTTCACCAACAAAGTCACTAATATTTATCGATTGGTTTCCACTTGACATATATCATTCTCATCAAGGATAATACATATACATTGTTCATCAATCATCAATCAATCAATCAATCCATTGACATCAATCAATCACTTGACATCAATTAATCACTCAATCACTTGACATCATTCCTTTGACATAAAAATAATCAAACCATTGGCATCAATGACACCATGATCCAACATGCTCAATGATGGTATTCTTCAAACATCCAGACGAGGTAGGCTCTTTATCTTGTCTTGTTAGCATATTTGTTTATATAGCATACTTGAGAATAGAGTTTATTTCTACAATCATTCTATCTGTTGTGGTTTTCCCCATGCCATAGAGTGATTTTCCTCGTAACAGAAATGGAAACCATACTGGGATAATATTCTTTTCGGGGTTTGGAGTGTTTTTCTCCTTTGATTTCTCTCGGTTAGCTTGAGTTTTCTTGTCGTCTAATTGCTTGACATCCTATTTTCATTTTTAGTTTGAGTTTCTTGGCCTTATCCTTAACCTGACAATGTTTCAATACATATACACGGGTTTTCCCTTGACAGATGTGTACATACACGAGCTGTCGTTCTATAGGGAGCATACATATGTGGTTTTTTCCTGAACAATCACGTACATCTTCCTTGTTTTCTTGATTGGTGAGTTTGGTGTTTGTTGGGTAAGTTTTTATGGTTGTTGAGTCTTCTTAGGTCTCTGTCATGACTGTTAATTGCTTGCAAAGTGATAGGAAACCTTTCTTTGGTTGATTTTTCGGGAATTTTTTTCTTTCTCATCATCTTTTTCATTGGTTGTCCTTGCATATTGGGTTGGATGTTTTCTTATTGATATCCTGCTTGGTTTGTCTATGTTTGCTTATAGTAGGGTTTATATATCAAGTTGTTGTTCAGTCCTTGCATTTTCGTTTCTTTATATTGAAAATAAATAAATAAATATTCATTTTGCATGTTGGCATTTGATCTTGTGGGTTGTTATTATTGATCTTGATACATGTATGGAAAGATTGCATCTTATTTGAAATTGCAGAGTTGAATTGAAAGTTGCATTTTTGAAAAGCTTATCATTTATTGAGAATTGAAATTAGGACTTTACATTATATTCATATTCATTTATTTTACTTGCTGAGTCATAACATAATCAGTTTCACAAACACATATTTTGAGTAAACAAATCCACTAAAAGTAACGTTGATAAATTTAAAATTGATTAGAAACGGTTTTATTTTTCAGGGTGCACAAACTAGCTTAAGATTTAGAGCCTTGAATAGGATTTTGTGAGTAAACTTCTCCAAGGCTATTAAACCCAACATATGTTTCTCACTAAGGGAGTGGTGAAATCCATTATATAATTGGTGACGTTAGGAGGCTCTACTCACACCAAAATTAAGCATGAGGTTGTGTGAAGTTGGTTCCAAAGATATCCCTCCAATACCTTCGTAGCGTTAGAGATATTTCTGGGGATCTATTCATATATGGGGGTATGTCTAGTACCTTTACCTCTGTGAGAGGCAATGATTTTGATATTTTGGGCTTTGTTACCTTTCTCATACGGTGGACCTGACTTACAAATTTTCTCCTACGCATTGGTTATATCGTAGTGGATTTAATTGCTTGACATAGATAACCACATAGGTTACTTTCTAGGGTTATTTTGTAGGTACCCTGAATCAAATAAGGGTCGGATAGCACACAAACTTTATGGAGGATTACCTCTCTGGGGGGATTTGACCGATTACGTTGTGGAGCCCATGAGGGCCCTTATAACGGATTCTAATACCTCCGACATTTTGAAGGGAGTCTCAGTCCCCTCTTGGGTGAGGCATACCTACTTTAGGGAGTAAGGCCCCTTTCAACCACTTTATCCTATATGTGTGCATATTGGCCCTTTTGTTTATTTTGGTGTTCTCTTTGATTGCTAGTTGGCCTTAGCATTTTTTTTTATATCTCAAGTCTTGAGTCATCGTGGAGCCAGACCATATTCCTTGTAGGTATTTCCGTTTTTTGAAGTTACCACCGCATCTTGAGTCTTTGCCTTCTAAAAGGCGTAGAGTTATCAAACATGGTACACACACCTCTACCTACTAGACTTTTGATCATACAAGTATGATTACTGAGTCGAGCCAGAAATATATTGGGAGTCCTTTGACTCCCATACCTACCATAGTTAATGGAACTCCTTCTACACCTTCGACCACTACGGTTGTAGTTTTGGAGGTTCCCATCATCACTCGTGTCCGACCTGTAGTCAATACGCAACCCATAATAATGAACCCTTTTGGGTTTCTTTTTAGTTCATCGGGCTACAATACTCAGTCCATCCCTTCAGACTCTATCCCTTTCTCTTATGGTATGTTGAATTTCACATTGCAATTTTCATCCTCCATTCCAACATCTAATCCAAATACTAGTATTGGACTTGGGGGCATGGCTCCTCCTCATATTCCACTCTCATTTGGTGGGGCTCATATCCCCCAAGGGATGCCTACGGTTGGAAGCCTACCTCCTTTTCACACTGGGTCTACTCCTAGTATTAATTCTCTTGGATGGAGTAATCAACAAGGCATACAAGATGTCGCTTATGTTCCGACCTTTACACGTACATCCTTTACACCAATTCCAACCAACATGTTTGGCATGATGAACCCACCTCTATCCTCCTTATTTCCATTCGGGGGAGGTCATTTTCATACTTTGGAAAACCCCCAACCTGGAGCTACTCCGACTTGGGGAAATATTTACAACCCTCATCATAACATTCCTACTGGAATGGTTCCCAATCAACCCCTTATGAATCTATTTGGAGGGGGGTTTTACAACCCCGGACAGGGCCATGGTGCATAATAGAACCCTGTATGGGCTGTGATTCCCCAACATCAACCTTTGTTGGGAGCTTAGGGCCAGATGTTGCAACCCCGTCTCCCTTTTTTAGCCATGCTTAATTTTTAAGACTTGTCAATATTAATGAATGACCCGGTGCATCGTGACCTAACATGGACCCCCATACCCACCAAGCTTCCTTTAGATATCCCAAAATTCAAGGGTAATATTGGTGAGGATATTGGTGATCACGTCACTAATTTTCATATCTGGTGCTCTTCCAACTCCCTTAATGATGATTATATTCATTGAATATTGTTTCAACGCACCCTCACGTGGGTTGTAGTGAAATGATACATAGAGCTATCAGGGGGGACATACGGGAATTTTAATAAGATGGTTTTAGTTTTCCTCAACCACTTACAATTGTTAGTTTGTTACGATGCCAACATAGAACTTCTGTCGATCATCCACCGGGACAAAGTCACCCATATCTCAGATCACATCCAAGAGTGGCGTAGATGGAAGAGGTTGATCAAGGCCTACATTCCTCCAGAGTTCCTATTGAAATAGTTTCTTAAGTATGTATTTCCTTATATTTCGAAGGATGTTTCTACATGTGGGGAAACATCTAAAGAGAAAGTGATTTTTAAATCCCAACAATTAGATCTCATATATGCTCAGTCTGGGATGTTATATGAAAGTCTTCCTGATGCACCGAGGTCAAACTACGACCCTAGACAAAATCTCGGGCCTCATGCCAATGGAATTATAGGCTCCAAAAATGTTAAATATATAGACTTGGTGACAAGCTAGTTGAAAGAGTTGTCTCTAAGCTAGTCTGTAGGGGGACAAGCTTCGTCTATGTCCTCCACTCCCACTCAGTCAGTGGATGTGCATTATGTACAGTCGTCGACCAACCCAAATGGTAACCAACAACCAGGAGGGAATAAAAGGAAAGGCTATGGTAACAATCGTAAGGGTGGGAGGAATAATGATAATAAACCCAAGGACAATGCTAATAATGATAGATTGAAGGTTAATGCTGGTGAGGGAAAGAAAGAGAAGAGGAAGGTGAAATTCCCTTGTAAGCTTTGTATTGATGATCACCTTACACACTTGTTCCCCAAACTTGAGGAAGCTGTGAGGATTTTATCTCTACAACTCATTTTGTTGACTAACCCTTTTCCACATAATTAACAGATGGACTCAAGATCCTCTAATGCTATAAATGCGGTGAGTGGGAGTCAAAACCCATCAACGCATGACGACGACCGTCTATGCATAAATATGGTCAAGTCTCTAATTAATGTAGCCACTCGGTCTTGTGATTAGAATTATTCAAAGGATGTTTCAAGTTTATAGTCTCCTCCTCTGTTGGCCCTTAACCAATATTTGGGATATTTTTGGTCATGTTAACCCATTTTGGGACTTTGACATCCTGTCGAAGGAGGAGCGCAAGATGAAGCGGAGATCATGGGATCTCGGCTCCTTTTTGGGTTTTTGGGATAATGTAACAGGATTGGGATGTCGACCCATGGGTTTTACCCATGTTTAGGCCTATTTTGTAATCTATAAATAGATGCCTAGGCTAGATATAAAAGGGGGGAAAGAAGAGAAGTGCATCTATGTGATGTAGGGAGAGCTCAGTGTGCTAAGTGCTAGAGGCTAAGTGCTAGTGTGGATTGTAAGGGCTTTGTGCCTACTGTAAGATACTTGCAGAGATAAGTGAAAGTGATTGTGATAGATCGTGGAAGGCTTTGTGCTATAACGCAAGGAAGAAGGATCTAGCGAGTTGCGCAGATCTTTTGTCCTATGCGGAGTAGGGTTTTCAGGCTATGTGCTTGTAACCGATTGACTGAAGACAACAAACAAGAAGAGTTGGTGGATGTAGCCCCAGGGTGGGGGTGAACCACATAAATATTGTGTTATGATGCTTTGTGCTTTGTCTTTATTTGATTTACATGTTGTTTTCTAAGTTCTTGGATGTATTTATATATTTCTACTCATGCTATGTGCTTATGATATGCAAGAATGTTAGATCTGATCTGTAGGACTATGCTTAGTGCTTGATCTGCTCGATCTGATCTATTTACCTATGCTAAGTGCTTAAATACATTAGATTAGTGTGAATGCTGCGAAGATCTGTTCTATCAGCGAAGTGGATATTGATTGCATATTGGGGAATTGACGGTGTTAAGGGCTTTATTAAGTAGTACAATCACATATATGTGTCCCAGCTAAGGTTGCAGACACCTGAGTCTTGAAACCACCCCTGCCTCTACCTCGGGTGAGACTTCATCTGCTTCGCAAGTGTTTCCGAAAGGGCCGGTAGTTAGGGATTTGTTGGTGCATTGTTATAGCATTGAACCCTGGGTCTGACCCTGTGCTAAAAAATGGTTCAGTTGTCGGGACCTAAAACTGTGATCGTTGGGAACTGAGAAAGAAGAATCTTTGTGCAAAAATTTGACTTGAAACTGTGAAATCTCTGTGTGTAGATATGTTGTCCTAGTGCGCAGTATTATACTTGACTTATAAATCTCTGTTCTAAAGAAAGAAGCCCGATTTGAAGAAAGAAGATCAGATCTGAAAGAAAGAAGCCTGATCTGAGGAAAGGAGGTCAGATCTGAAGGAAAGAAGAAAGATCTGAAAGCTTTGTGCTCTAAGAAAGGTAAAAGTGAAAATTTATGATCAAAAGAGGTAAGATCTACAAACTATGTGCTTTTATAAAGGTAAGAATAGTGGAAATTTTTAGATATGGAAGCTTTGTGCTCTGTAGAAGTAAGATAAGTGGAAATTTTTGTTTCTAAAATATAGATCTAGGTATGATTGATAGGTTCTGTCCTAGCTTGAAAACTAGGGTATTTGATATGAATAGATATGATAATAATAGTGAAATATATGTTATACCTATGCATAGAAAGAATGTTTGTACTAACGAATGGATGCAGGATCCTATAAAGAATATTTTGCAGGTTAACTACCATGATCCTAGTGCGCAGCACAGAAGAGTCTGTGGATCATTTAAAATAAAGAGAGGATTAAACCTCTATTACAGTTGTTAAAGACCGGGACATCTGGATAAGGAATGCCCTATGGAAGACCTAGTTTCCTATGTTGTAAAGCTTTGGACCATGAAGTATTGGATTTCCCTAGAATGATTGCTAAGCTTGAAAGAATGAATCTGAATCAAGAGAACCCTAAGGCAGATCCAGAAACTGAGATTATGGAAGAATACTAGAAAGGATCTGAGCAAGTATTGCTACAGATAAAAGAAACCCTGAATGACCATCGACATGTCAGATTATCAGAGATATTCAAAGAAAAAGAATGCATCAAAGAAAGAATAAGAGACTTCGACATTGATTGTGTTCTATATGAGGAAACACAGGTGAATATCATGACATAGAGAACTTGAGAAGCTATAGGGAGGCCTGCTATGACTCCCTCATTAGGAGTAATATGGTTATTCAGAGGAAAGTTGTTAAACCTGTGTGGAAGGCTCGCCAAGATTCCTATGACTGTCAATGGAACTTCGACGGAGGAAGATTTTGAGATTATTAAATTTGTTGAAGACAACGCCCCATTTACCATGTTAATAGGAAAACCTTGGATTGACAGAGATCATGCCAGACGAAAGGAAGAAGAATAAGTCTTGGAGTAGAAGAAATGGGAGTTAAAATATTTCATGACCAGAAGGGTCACACACTTGATTGAATAACAGGAGAGCAGATCGAAGTTATTTAACACTAGAAACCCAGATGTCAAAGCTACAAGAACATTAGAGAATCCACAGAAGATTGAAGTACCTATTCCAGACAAAGAAGAAGTATTATCCTGGAACCCTAGGGAAGAATCTCAACAATGCGAAGTGAATAAGATCATAGAAGATAAGAATCAGAATGGAAAATGAACTACTGAAATGAAGCTCACTGGAAAGAAGGCTAGAAAGAAAAGTAAGAAGAGAGCTATGTTGGAGAAGGTTCCAAAGGGAAATTCATAGACATAAAATTTGTAGAATTTGAGCTTCGTCGGGATATCAGAACAACGACTCATGGCACTTCTCCATGGTGAAGAAATATAGTCGTTGGAGATATTATAATCATTCGACCGATGCTCCAAACGGGCATAAAGGTAATAAGGTTCATCATCAGACTGTTGGACTACGCCATAATGGATCGAAAAAGAATTTATGGAGGCTCATAACCATTTCAAACGAACCGTTGTCAAGTTACCTATTTATCTCATTGCACCATGCACCGAGAACACTTTTTCTAACTGAGAGTTTTGAGACCATAGACTAAGTTTCTATTGTATACAATGATCATTGCACTCTTGCAGATTATTCTAGTGTAGTATCTAAGTTAACTTGACCCTGATCTAATTAATCCCGAGCGCATATGTCCGACGAGCTCAACGCAGTTGAAGAATTAGTGATAGAAGTACTCCTCGACTTAATGACTGAGAGAGTCATGTCTGCTAGTCACTATAATTGCTTAATTGAATTAAACAATCAAGTGATACATAAATTATCAACCCAGGGAAGTTTTTTATTTCAAATATAACCACGCACTATATATGCTCAATTCCAAAAGCAACTTAGTGTTGTAGTAAAGAAATTTATACTAATTATACTTGCTTGAATGAACTGAAGCTCTGAACTAAATCACAGGAAAGTAACTTCCCTATTGCAATTCTTTAAAG
>ML800172.1:44024-93118 GCA_009831015.1 Picea engelmannii
AATAATACTTGCAATGGGAAAGAACAACTATTCTGCAATCAGAGAACAGGACCCTTACTCTCAAACAGAGACTTCAGTGCTAACACTCTTTTCATGAAATCAGTAATGCAGAAAACAATTAACTCTATCTAACAGAGAACAAATCCACCTAGTTCCTTTCTTTCTAAGCAGGAGCCTTGAGCCTTATTTCTGTTTTAACATACTTGTGAGGCTGAGGGTTACAGAGAACAGGGCAGTATGATCCCTTCCTTTCTGAGCAGGGATCCCTAACCCAGTTTCTGACTAGCACCAATGAAAATATACAGAGAACAGGATGGTTTGGTTCTTTCTTTTCTGAGCAGGAACCCTTAATCCAATCCCTGGCTAACACACACTTGCAGGGGTAAATGAGATCTACAGAAGACAAGGTGTTGTGATTCCTTCCTGTCTGAGTAGGAACCTTTAACCAAACCTCTAGCTAGCACACTGGCAGAAGTAAATAAATTCTACAGAAGACAAGGTGTTTTGATTCCTTCCTGTCTGAGTAGGAACCTTTAACCAAACTTCTGGCTAGCACGCTGGCAGAAGTAAATGGATTCTACAGAAGACAAGGTGTTGTGATTCCTTCCTGTCTGAGCAGAAACCCTTTAACCAAATCTCTGGCTAGCACACTTGCAGTAGTAAATGAATTCTACAGAGGGTATGATATTCCGATCCCTTTCTGTCTGAGAAGGAACCTTTAACCAAATCTCTGCTAGCCTCATAAAATCATCACACAAGATTGCTGATAAAAAGAATTACAAACTCCATTCAATTAAACTAAGACAGAGTCAGTAGTGTTTCAGCAAGCGGAATCCATTAAAAATAGTGTTTCAGCAAACGACAGTTAAACAAAGTATGAACAGAAATTATACTAACACACTTCTAACTAACGGGTGAATCTTGTGAAGAAGGTGGGCCCTCCCTTCTCACAAGATTCCCCTGAAAGAAAAGCTAGAGAAGGATACTCAAAGCAGTCTTATATTCATCTGTCAAAATATCACATTACAAATTGGAAGAATGGAATACGTCCCGCTTCTCTGGAGTTGCTTCAATACATCAAAACTTGCCCTCCCCGAATGGTGATTTCCTCTGATTTAAAGAGGAAATCCCTTCGATACAATCATTACAATGCATATCTGAATCCTATCCTAAGTTGGATCTTCTTTCTAAATCAGCATAAGATGTCCTAGTCTCACGCAACCGAATGCTATTACAGGAATTGAACGAGGTATTGCTGTTACGGCTGGTGTAACAACTTCTTCTCATCGTTGCTGATGTTGTTTCAGCATCGCAATTCACGGGCTGTTTCAGCCACCTGAATTGCGCTCTGACTGCGTTGACTGCTGACTGTGGCGGTTTCCTTGTGTTTCAGCATTGTCGGTTCTGGCGGTTTCCTCTGTGTTTCAGCATCTGCGACTCTGGACTGTGTAACAGCTCCGTGTTTCAGCATTTGTGACCTCGAACTGTGTAGCAGCTCCGTGTTTCAGCATCTGCGACCTCGGACTGTGTAGCAGCTCCGTGTTTCAACATCAGTTATGTGTTTCAGCAACAACGGCCTTGGATAGTTCTGTGTTTCAGCAATAGGCCTTAAATGCAAATCTGCAGTTTTGGACACTTATGCATTTCTAATCAATGGTTAAGTACGAGAGTGATGTAAAATATTATGCAAAACAGATTAAACATATAGTAATGAGAAGGGACGTTGTATACCTTTGAGATGATCAGATAAAGTGATAGTATGAGTCTAAATGTAGGTGATCAAGAGTATAATGGTGGCAAAATGTATAGGCAAAAAGTTACATTGTGTGGTCCTAACAATGTCGATGTCTGAAGGTATCTAGGATTCATCTACAAGAATAGTGCAAGAATCTCTATCCACTTCTCGAGCAGGACCATCCTAGCCAGCAGATGAAAAGAGAACTAAGCACAAAGACAATCTCATGAATTCCAAGTTGATTTCGAGTATTTTACCCACCTATCTACCACCTCTGAGTGGCGCAATCAATCGATATAGTGTGCCCAGAGAATTTGAGTACGCTTTGGTCACTGCGTACCTCTAGAAAGAGATACGCGCAGACCAAGATAAGATCTAGCGTTGAAGTTTAGCGACTTCAACCTCAACGACAGGAAGGTCTATAACATGCTCGCCCCACATAAGTATCTAATCAAGACCAAGGGAAATAATTCGAAGATAGTTCCCCAGTCATGGACCATGAACCTCGCGCAATCCACACTACTCAATGTCATGAAGATTCCTCACTTTGGAAGACACCAAGAAGTGAACGCATGCGTCAAGATACTGTTGTCCTATTACCATGGAAAATACTTATGGTTAAACCATCATATCATAGTGGATCCGATGTTGATCAATCAGATCACAGGACTAAGCATGCAAGGCCCTGATCCACAAGATTTCTACCATGGAAAAGCCATGCATCGCTCTCTTGCATAGAATATTAAAGACACCTATGGATATGTCAAAAAGGGAACATGTGGCTATAAGGTAGCCTCTATCCAGAGCGGCTCAGTGCACCTTTCCTTTGAATTGATCGCAGGAAATTTAGTCCGCAAGAATCGACCCACCCAAGTGATTGGATTTGTATTCGACCTCACAGGAAAGTGCGCAAAGGGCATACAAATGAATTGGGTGAAGTAACTTGTGAACTAGTTGGAAATGGACTACAAGGAAGCGCAAGATCAAGGATACAAATTCCACTTCACCTGGTTTCTAATACCAATCTCTTTCATTGCATGGGAGATGTCGAAAGGTGCGACCTTCCCGGACATTGAGCCTTTTGAACCTCTGGCCACGAAGTTCAGTACACTATGGTACTCCAGTGACATGAAAAATCAATGGCAGTCAAATGTCGTGTTCCACACATATTACAACCAGCTAAAGACATCCATCCAGTCTAAGCCTCATATAACCCCAAACACTCTCCACCATTTCAGGCCTTTAATGAATTTTAGCACGGACTTCCATTTCATTTATATCATAGCGCGATTTGATGAACACAAGGAACAACTGCAGTCATACTACAAGATGATGAAGGAGGACTTGGAGGAGATCACCAAGGATCAGTCGGTGGACCTCCTCATTCCAGCAGAACCTGCGGAGATGTCTGATATTGAAAGTCCCGAAGCATCGCATGATACATCTGGACCCAACAAGACAAAGAAAAATGAGGACACTCAAGATGTAAGCAGTACCTCAGCGAAGATTGCTTCTATCTCACTTGAGCAAGGAGGTGATGGAGGAGAGATATATGGCATAGAAGTTGAACAAAATAAAGGTGAGGTTACACCGCCTAGAGACGAGGAAGACCCCTCAAAGAAAAGGAAGGTTTCCCCTCTTAAATCTTCTTCTAGGAATAAATCGAAAGCATCTATGACCAAAATTCAGACGACCCTCACCTCAGACGACTTCGACTTCATCGTCGCAACACTGAATGATGCTTCGTTGGAGATAGCAGAGAAGCAAGAAGCTTAGTAGGAAGAGATATACAACTGGATCAAGGTTGAACTCCAAAGGATGTAGTAGGAACTACAGTCCAGCCGCGCAGTTTCCACTGCGCCTATGCCATTGGGAACACCAGAATTGGGAGATGAGCCATCTCAAACCCACCGGATCACTAATACAGTCGAAGATCACCTTCTAAAAGAATAGGAGGAGATAGAACAAGCCACCCAGGCTTTAGTACAAGCATAGGGAGACCTTCTAGAGCAGCGCAATACTGCAGAATGAGAGAATATTTCTCTCCAGATAAAGTTTGATGAAGAAAAATCCCATCTACATAAAGGAACAATTACTCGCAGAGTAACTCGAAGTAAAGGAAAGGGTCAACAGAGCACTTCGCTCTATGACAGTCATCGAAGTAAAGGCCGAAGAGAGAGTTCCATAGCAAGTGGCACAACTTGAAGAAGTAATTCAGCAACTACAACAACGCATAGCAGACTTGGAGCTATGCGCATTACCCGAGCCCCCTCAAGATGTAAGAGACCAAAGGGAAGCAACTGCCCAAAGCATAGTCGACAGACTAAAATATCTTGCCCTGGAGTGCAAGCAGTTGAGTAATCGAAGTTCCCAAATGTATGAGAAGATTGTTGAGAACCCAGAGTTATAGGCACTGGAGTTGCAGCTCCAGGAAGCGAAGAAACACGCAGACACACTACAGGCACAGCTAAAATCCCTATCAGTTGTAGATAGAATGAAGAGATCTCAAGAGCAATGCACATCCCAACAATAGATCCATACGATCCAGAGCAAAGTTATGGAAATAACTCAATGGATCCAACCTGTGCAAGATAAGGCATGCCAATTATTCACAGAGGTTGAAATCCAAGGAACATAGCTAGAACAGGTTGTTAACGCAGTAGAACAATGCCTAGAAGGGCCAGTAAATGACGCAGTGATCCAAGAGTTCATCCATCAAGAGGCCACAGCAAAGAAGCAAGTCGAATCATCTCGAGCCAAGCTCGAGGCATTCGAGGAAGAAATGATCAGACCAGAGTGACTAGGGATGAGTCACAGGTGAGTGTTGGGGGCCTGTTGGCCCTTGACCAAGATTTGGGAGATTCTTGGTCATGTTAATCCATTTTGGGACTTTGACAACCTGTCGAAGGAGGAGTGCAAGACGAAGCGGAGATCACAGGATCTTGGCTCTTTTTTGGGTTTTTGGGATAATGTAACGGGATTGGTATGTTGGCCCATGGGTTTTACCCATGTTTAGGCCTATTTTGCAATATATAAATAGATGCCTAGGCTAGATAGAAAAGGGGGGAAAGAAGAGAAGTGCATCTATGTGATGTAGGAAGAGGTCGGTGTGCTAAGTGATATAGGCTAAGTGCTAGTGTGGATTGTAAGGGCTTTGTGCCTACTGTAAGAGACTTGCAGAGCTAAGTGCAAGTGATTGTGATAGATCGTGGAAGGATTTGTGTTGTAATGCAAGGAAGAAGGATCTAGCGAGCTGGGCAGATCTTATTTCCTATGCAGAGTAGGGTTTTGAGGCTATGTGCTTGTAACTGATTGACTAAAGACAATAAAGAAGAAGAGTTGGTGGATGTATCCCTAGGGTGGGGGTGAACCACGTAAATACTTTGTTATGATGCTTTGTGCTTTGTCTTTATGTGATTTACATGTTATTTTCTAAGTGCTTGGATGTATTTAGATAGATCTACTCATGCTCTGTGCTTATGATATGCAAGAATGTTAGATCTGATCTGTAGGAATATGCTTAGTGATTGATATGCTCAATCTGATCTATTTACCTATGCTAAGTCATTAAATAAATTAGATTAGTGTGAATGTTGCGAAGCTCTGTTCTATCAGCGAAGTGGATATTGATTGCATATTGGGGAATTGACTGTGCTAAGTGCTTTATTAAGTAGTACAATCACATATCTGTGTCCCAGCTAAGGTTGTAGACACCTGAGTCTTGCAACCACCCGTACCTCTACCTCGGGTGAGACTTCATCTACTTCGCAGGTGTTGCTGAAAGGGCCTGTAGTTAGGGATTTATTGGTGCATTATTGTAGTGTTGAAACCTGGGTCTGCCCCTATTCCAACACCCTCCTTCGGAGATGCCTTTACAGATCGAAAATCTAGAGCCTCCGCCTTATATTTCGAAAGGAGTACTCAAACTCTCTATCCACAACCCTAATGTTAGAGTTTCCCAAAACTACTCTATTGTTGAGGATCTAGGTCAAACCCCTTGCAGGATGTCGGCTTTGGAGGTACTCCATACATGTCCTTCACAGAGGAATTCCTTGTTATCTACATTAAGAGCTCTAAACCCTTGTGGCTCTAAGGTGATCAAGTTTTATGTCATGGATTTGAAGCCTCGCGTGCCTCTCCATGTGGCCTTTCAAATCCATGTGGATTACTCAAAGTATACCATCAAATGTATTTTTATTGATGAAGGCGTTGCAACGTGCATAATTTCCCTAACCTATTGGAAAGCCATTGGATCTCCAAACCTCTCTCAATCTCCAACTATGTTGATCGCATTTGATGGTCATTCTTTTCGTCCCCATGGTATTCTTCCTACCTTTCCAGTCCAGTTAGGTTGGAAGATAATGGAGGTGGATGTCAAGGTGGTTGATGCGCCCCTAGACTATAAATTATTACTAGGGCGTAACTGGACTTATGATAGGAATGCAGTCGTATCGTCCAATTTTTGTACTTTATGTTTTCCTCATGATGGGAAAATCATGGCGATCAATTAGTTTTCCTTTGTGCACACTAGCCCTAATGCATTAGTTGTACCTTCGATCTCGGTGATCAACAATTATCAGCCGGAAACTAGGGATATTGGTGTCAGAATGTATTCCTCCCTTATGTCTACCTTTGATTTCATGGCACCAATTCATCACATTTATGCCATATCCAATAGGTATGCTTCGTCAATGAGGTTTGTTCCTTTCCTCACTTTGTATTTTAATGATCCTTGGACCCTACCTTACCCAACCTTGTCTTTTGAAGGTTAGTCACATATTTGAATGACAATGCCACTGTCAGAAGCAGAGATAGAGTATCAGGTTGTTCTTGACTCTTTTGTCGACCTAGATCATGTCCCCTCGCAGACGAATGAGGAGGATCCTGTCCTCCGACCCATATGGGCCACCTCATCATCTTGATCACATGATTTCCTTGATTATACTTTACCTTCATATGAAGAAATCATAGAGGCCATGAATGGTTCAGATATGCCATGGGATGATATATATCATTGCTCTTACTTCCTACCAAAGCTTGCTAGAATCAAACAAGATGATTTTAGATCCACCTTGAGTGAGATAGTCAGTCACGCCATATTTCCACTAGATATGCACGACATTTATGCACAAGGAAACATTGCAAGTATTTCTCCTACTGTCACGATCGACATATCTCGTATTCTTGGTAAAATTGAAAATGTATATATCGGTGCAGTTTGTTCTCCTGAAGAAATTCATATCTACACTGAGCTCTTCAAATAATTTCATGATGTATTTGCTTGGTCATATGAAGAGATGCTAGGAATCGACCCTCACATTGTTGAACATGATATTAGAACCTACCTAGATGATAAACATGTTCGACAACGACTAAGAGTTGTTAATCCTAGGAAGGCCCCTGCTATTAAGGAAGAGGTGGAGAAACGTCTTAATGTAGGTTTTATCTACCCGGTTCCCTTGACTTAATGGGTATCCAATCTCGTTCCTGTGAATAAGAAGAAAGGAACCATACATGTGTGTATGGATTTTCTAGACCTGAATAAGGCATGTCCTAAAGACAACTTTCCGACACCTTTCATTGATCAGATCTTTGATGAGTGTGCGGGAAGCGAGGGTTTTTATTTTATGGATGGATTTTCAGGATACAACCAAATTCAAATTAAACCCAAGGATCAACATAAGATGACATTTATTTGTCCTTGGGGTACTTTCGCATACTGGAAAATTCCTTTCAGCCTTAAAAACACCGAAGCAACCTTCCAAGGAGCCATGACCTTCTCTTTTCATGATCTCAAGCATATAGTCAAAGCTTACCTCAATGATCTCATGACTCACTCTTGCAAGAGAGTGGATCACTCTACCCACATTCGACTAGTTTTTGTAAGATGTCAGTATTATCAAATCCGTTTAAACCCTCATAAGTGCATCTTTTGTGTTAGGTTGGGCTGTATTTTAGGATTCTTAGTCTATGAGATTGGGATCATAGTGGATCCTTTAATGGTTGAGGCAATACTTTGATTTCCTCCCCGACGCAATATTCATCAGCTTCAAGGTTTATAGGGGAAAGATAACTTCTTACTTTGGTTTATAGTAAACTATGCCAATATTACTAAGGGTTTCATGCATCTCTTGAATAAGGACACTCTGTTTATATGGGATGAGCGAGCCTAGGAATCCTTTGATGCTCTTAAGAAAGCCTTGGTATCGACGCCTATGATGAAGCCTCCAGACTACAATAGAGATTACTTGATTTATATCATCGTGTCTGAAGAGATAGTTGGTATGGTTTTAGTTCAGGAGGATGATGATCTCCATGAGCACGTCATTAACTATCTTAGTCAAAAATTAGTCATCCCTGAACTCAAATACTCTCATGTTGAGAATCTATCCTTGGTTGTTGTATACACGGTTCAAATATTACAACACTATATATTGCTTTTCAAAACTACCGTAGTTGTTTATGTCAACCCATTTCAATACCTCCTTACTAGGTGTATCATAGGGGGGAAATATAATAAATATATTTTCATCTTGCAAGAGTTTGATCTCGATTTTTCTTCAGTGAAATCCAAGAAATTGCTAGTTTTTCCGAGTTAATATAGGACTTATCTTGGTTAGATAATGACTTTATTCATGTTGATTCATTTTTGGATGAACACATTTTACTTATCTTGTCTTCGAACCCCTAGTATGGATACATTTTGATCTATCTTCAAACCTTGAAGTTTTCTCAACACCTTTCGAGAGACGATTGATGACGTATATGATATCAAGATAAGAACTACCTTATTGTTGGCAACACTTTTTATCGTCGAGGAGTAGATAATATCTTGTGTCATTTCTTAAATCAAGAGGAGGCTGAGTCCATTCTTAATGAATTTCATAGTGGGGCTTGTGGTGGTCATCTATCTAGGCTTGCGACAACCCAGAAGATATTGAGAACTGATTATTTTTGGAAGTCTATTTTTAAATATTGCATCGAAGCAGTCAATAAGTGTCACCCTTGCCATGTGTTCACTTAGAAGATGCGCTTGCATCCAACCCCTCTTCACCTGGTCATCACTTTCAGTCCCTTCACCAAGTGGGGGTGGATTTTGTGGATTGTAACAAAAATTCAACTAGGGGGAATCAACATATTATCGTGGTCATAGACTACTTTACTAAGTGGGATGAGGCCATGCCTACAATTAAATTCGATGGTAAGACTATTGCTTTTTTCGTGTTCAATCAAATTATAGATCGGTTCAAAATCGTGATTGATATTGTCACTGATCATGGAAGTCACTTTTAGAATGAAATGATGAAAGAGTTAGAATTGAAACTAGGGTTTAAACATGGTCATTCTTCCCCTTACTATCCCCAGGAAAATGGACAAGTAGAGGCCGTGAACAAGTCTCTCAAGACCATTTTGCAAAAAATTGTCAGCCAGAGAAAATTTGACTGGCATCTCATGCTTTACCCCGCGCTTTGGGCATACCAACCCTTGGTTAATACTTCCACTAGTTTTCCCCTTTTTAGTTAGTACAAGGTGTGGAGTCGATTCTTCCTATCGAATGTGAAATCCCTTCTCTTAGACTGGAAGTTAAGCTCCTACCTGACACTTCCGATATTGAACAACGCCTCGTACACCTAGAGATTCTAGATGAGCAGTGTCGAGATGCCTCTACAGATATCGAAGTGAACAAACAATGTGTCAAGGTCTAGTATGATAAGTTTGTCTATCCTCGACAGTACGTTGAGGGTGAATTGGTCCTCTTGTATGACCAAGCCAAAGAACTATTAGGGGCAGGAAATTTCAACCCCATGTGGCACGATCCTTATATCGTGCGACGTGTCTTAGAAAAAGGAACCTACGAATTAGAAAATTATGAAGGGAATATGTTGGCTGAGCCCAAAAATGGGCTCTAACCGAAAATATATTACACTTGAGCCCCCAAGCTTGGGTGTAACTCTCTATATACTAGTGTATCTTAGTGTATATATATTTTCCCTTTTGTCATCGACTTGCTTATCAAGTTTTCCCTTGGTTGACATATTTCAATGGAGTCTTCAGTTTACTTAGGATTCACATATGGTGACAATCGTCATACACAGAACTTGGCTTCCACTGCTTGGGTTGTTTACTCACCCAAGGGTCAACTGGTGTCTTCAGGTGGCATTTTTCTAGTGCCATCAACGAATAATGTGGCCGAATATAATGTCATTATAGATATTTTACGCTATTCCATTTCACATGGTATTCATTCTTTAGAAGTTAGCCTAGACTCCCAGTTAGTAGTATGTCATTTGAACGATAATTACCATGTACGAGACACTACTTTACTCCAATGATTGCTATGGGTACGAATTTTGGAATGACATGTTGATTTTATTACTTATAATCACATACCAAGAAATTTTAATTATGTATCCAATGCATATGCTAATTATGTTTTAGATTGGCATTTTTCGCATAACTAAAGTAAAGAAAATGCATTCACCAATGTACACATTGTAATACAAGTAAAGCCGAAGACCAATGTTTTTATATTTCATTCCTCCCAAAAATATGGTGTTATAGTACAAAATTGGGGCTCACACCCTCAAAATAAATATACAACCAATCGATACAATAACCATGGAATCTACGCCTGTGGCAGAAGATGTGTGTCATGATAGCATACTACATCGTTTGTGAGATGTCAAAAGAGTTTCACCTATGTACGGAGCACACCCACCACCTATTGTTGCATCACCTCTGGCAGGTCCTCTACCTGTACCATGGGAATCATGTGCGTCAAACGAGACAGGTTGCTCTGCACATTTTGAAGCACTGTCTCTGCATCTCCTCCAGTTGGCTCATCCCCCAGTTCCTCAACCAGTGTCATGGGAATCCATCCGGATGTTGTGGACCTACGTCTGCACAACAAATAATTTTTGTTAAAATACTTGACACCATCCAAAAACATTTGCATTTTTGTTCTCTTTAAAAAAAAATAAAAAATGAAATATAATTGAAAATTGTTTCATACCTATGTCTCCATAGGAGGAACCTGGTGGAAATGGCATGTCTTTGTCTCCTCTGAAGTCGATCCCTTCATAAGGGTATTCCTCTAGGGCTATGACCTGTCGGCTCCAATAGAATAAGAACTCATCATTGTAGGGGATTGATATTGATCTGAAAAAATCTTTTACGCGACTATGGTTGAGTTATTAAGCATGTTTTAATTAACCAATTAGGAATCTTTCAGAAAGAGGAAGAAGTTATAGAATATATGGGAAATCCATATAAACATATATAGAACTGAAATGAAGCATAAAACATCAGCAACCCATAACACCAATGTGATAACAGAGTTCGGAAATCTCGCCTATGTCTCTGGGCCTTTGTCTCAGTTGGTGAGGCTTTCTTATTTCTGTTCAAAGCTCAATAAGTACATCACAATAGTGCCAAAAGGTTACAAAACTAATCTGGTCTTGTTCTACTAGATCTCAAGAACTCAACAAAATAAACGACACTCAAATCGGATGGCCAGAGCTCCCAGAAATGGCCTGCAAAGGTGCACTCTTCAACAGCTTCCCTGCATAAAAATGGCTCTGGCTTGGAAAATCTTCAGCATAAACCTTCTTTGAATCTCCTCCATGACCTCAAGAATCTCTGTTTTATATAGGGTTGAATTTGGTAACCATTTCCCAACTTCCCGCCAAGATCGGGTCTCAAAAGGGTCCAATATCTCCCAATAATGGGAAAAATCTCCCAAATCTGTGGATAAAATCAATAATAAATCATAAAATATAGTCAAAAACCCACTCTATAACAAATTTAGGGGGCAACCCCCTTGCTCGCGTGCCCCTGGTCACATGGGATACCTACACGTGGCCTAGTGCTGAGGTTGGGCGTGATGCCCCCCTAACGGTTTGGCCCCTGGTTGCATTAAAGGCCATGTGGACCTGTCCTCCGTGCTCTATAGTTAGGCCCCTTCCTGGTCATTAGTTGTTGGTTAAGCCCCTTCTCGGCGGGATAGCTCGACCGACCGGGGCTAACCCCTATGCTCTGCACCAAACTTTATATATATGTGTTGGGTCGTTTGGTTAGGCTCTGAAACCGTGGGTTGGCTGGAATGGAAAGACCACGTGTAATTTACACATAAGCGATAGGCTTGGTCATGTTGTGGTGTATGTAGAACCGGGGCTGGGGCTAGACCCTAACCCTTTCCTCATCCTCTTGGACACATAATCACACATTAAATATTTAAATGTGGCTTTGGTGTAATAAGTCCCACAGTGGGGGGTTGGAAACCGACCTACCCAATGCTCTCCCCATACCATAGGTCATACGATCGATTCTCAGGAAGGTACAAAAATTTTGAAACCCAATACAATCCAACCAATGGGTGCCACGTGGAAACCCATGTCTAGGCCACGTTGTACCACCTCATTCGCTGAATACCATGGCAAGTGTCAAAATCTTATTGGAACCCACATCTGCCCAGTCAACATGTCTATCCAATCACTATATTCCACATGTCTCTGTACGGAATGCCACATGTCACAATACAGATGTGACACATGTCATCGTACGGATGTGCCACATTTCACCCTTGCAGTGGTGACATGTGTCACTTCCCTATTGGTCCACCTGTACCTTCCACGTCATCAGTTTGTACCCCTAGTCAGTCTGCCACGTCAGCTGTACGGACCTTGGCATGTATGCGCCAACTGTGCTGCCACATCATTTGTACGGTCGTACGACTTGTATAGTCAGTTGCCACGTGGCATTGTACAGACTGTATAGTCAACATTTTTTACATGTTTGGAAAAACAAACATATCACCAAAACTTGAGCATACAACGTTTGTTTGAGCCTGTTCAAGTTGAGTTGGGTTCGTATCGATGAGGCCTACGCACACCTTTGTTTTGAAGCCATTCCGAGAACTTTGATTTTTAGGCCTTTCTAATCCCCATCAAGCTCCTGGATCCGATTCTAGATCACACCTCCCCACTAAAGGACCTTTTGGTCCCCAAAAGGTTATTGACCAGTCATCAAGCTCGGGATAGACCACCCGACTTGATATCTATCTCTGAACTTTGTCCTGTGCACCTGCCTCAACAAGATCAAATGTAACACAATCATGATAATTGATAGCATATTGTTAGCCATTTGTACCCTGTCACATCTTACTGAATCTATTATCATCCATGTAGATAACATTACTAATGATAGCATAAAAAATATGTCTGCAAATGAGCTGATATCTTTGTAATATTTGCACGACATGAGCTTATCTTGAAGAAAAACTTTGATTGAGTTTCCATTCCACAATCATCTCATGTTCTTGCTTAAGATCTATTACTTTATTTGAAACAATTATAGGTTTGTTGCTTGCTTGAACTACCTTCTTTAATTGTTCCATAGTTTGAAGAGTTTTATTTTCCTTTACATGATGAACATGAACCACATATTCTTGACCTACTTTGGTTAGTGGCACTACATCACATGTTGCCTTGTCCACAAACTTAGATGAAATTGCAAATTTTATTGTGCACTGCTTTGTTATGTGCATTTGATGATGGTTTCTTATCCATTTAAGTGTGTAGGGATTATGATGCATATATGTTTTTAACCCCAATTGCTTAACCAATTCCTCTGAAATTAGGTTAGATTGAGATCCACTATCAATTAATGTATCAACCTTAGTGTATCGCATGATGACCCTTATGTGAAACAAGTTACTTCTACAATCAATTCCTTCACCAATTTTACCTCCCAACCAATGAGACCTTTGATTCATCACCAGAATCCGATCCCAAGTCTGTGGGTCAAGTTTTTGCTGCAACTGTTTGCCTCCCTTTCTTTTCCTTGAACCACTTTGGCCTCTTATTAGGATGAAATTTCCAACAACGGTCCTCATCATGCCCCTCTTTCTTGCAATGCTTGCAAGACGACCTCTCTTCCTTTCTTGCCATTGAATTTGACTTCTTTCCATGCCACTTCCTTTTGTCCTCTTTCCTTGAAGATGATTCCTCTGATACACCAACACATGTTTTCCATTCTTCAATGTATGTCCCTTGAACATAAACCTCATCGATATTAGTTGGTCCAAACATGAATACAATGTTTCTAATATATGCAGGTAAACCTCCTATATACTTTATAAGAGTTTCTTGGGTATGTAAAGGAATATCTAACATCAATGCCATTTTACGAAATCCATCTGTGTACTCTTGCATTGTCTGTCATTTTCTTAGTTTTAAAGCTTGGCATTCAATTAATGATTTATCTTTATAACCCAAAGGATAGAATTGTTTTCTAAGTGAAGAAATGAAACTTTTCCATGATGGAAATACATTACCCACTTGTTGCATTCCATTTTGCAACTTGCTTTTCCACCAGATGAGTGTTGTGCCTGCAAGTCTCAATGATGCCAACTTGATTTGTGTGGCCTCATCCTTGATTTGTTGCACACTGAAATACAATTCCATCTGTCTGACCCAATTTTCAAGTCTCTTTGCATTAACTTCACCATCATACATGGGTAATTTGAATTTAACATCAATTTTTAATAATGGCATTTCATTATTATGTTTATGGACATGTTTCTTTGCATTGGATTTAGAACTTGAACTTGAAGAAGAAGGAGAAGAAGGAGATGATGATGTAGGTGAAGGAGGAATCTGAGGAGGATCCTCTTCTTCTTCACTTTTTCCCTTTGAATATTCACCCATATTTGGTCTTTTCCGTTCCAGGTAATTCTTGTACAAAACTTTCATCATCTCTGACATAGCGAATAAAGTTTTTTGAAAATCTCTCTCAGCCAAAGAAAGTCCCTCTTCCGATGCCATATTCTCTCTTTGAGAATTTATCTTTCTCAATCCAATCAATGGATTCTCTTCAACAAGTGCGCCTTCACCACAAAGTATCTTTTCCCTGGTTAACATGCAAAACTCAAATCCAAATTTCAACTAGCTCTGATACCACTTGATCCGAAAAGATATTTTACACGACTATGGTTGAGTTATTAAGCATGTTTTATTTAGCCAATTAGGAAGATTTAATAAAGATGAAGAAGTTATAGAAGATATGTGACAACCATATAAACATATACAGAACTAAAATGAATCATAAAATAACAACAAACCATAACACCAATGTGATAATGTTGTTCGACAATCTCGCCTACGTCTTTGGGCCTTTGTCTCAGTGGGTGAGGATTTCTTATTTGTGTTAAAAGCTAAATAAGTACATCAAAACTGTTCCAAAAGGTTACACAAATGATATGGTCTTGTTCTACCAGATCTCAAGAACCCAACAGAAGAAACGACACTCAAATCGGATGACCGGAGCTCCCAGAAATGGCCCACAAAGGTGCGCTCCTCAACAACTTCCCTACATAAAAATGGATTTGGCTTGGAAAATATTCAGCATAAACTTTATCTGAATCTCCTCCATGGCCTCAATAATATGTAGTTTATATAGGGATGAATTTGGTAAACATCTCCCAACTTCCCCCCATGATCTCGCCTCAAAAAGGGCCCAATATCTCCCTATAATGGGAAAAATCCCCCAAATCTGTGGAGAAAATCAATAATAAATCATAAGGTATAGTAAAAAACCCACTCTATACCAAATTTAGGGTGCAGCCCCCTTTCTTTCATGCCCCTAGTGACATGGGATACCTGCACATAGCCTAGTGTTGAGGCTGGGTGCACTCACCCTCTAATGGTTTGGCACCTGATCACATTATAGGCCATGTGGTTGTTGCAAGTCAGGTAATGAAAGAACTGGGGATGAGAAACAATTTTGCTTCATATCATCAAATGTTTGTTGTTGGGACATTCCCCACATAAAGTTTTCCTTACCACCACCCTTGGTTACTTGGTTGAGAGCCCATGCAATATGGGAGAATCCTAGCATGAACCTGCGTTAGAAATTGACAAGGCCTAAGAAGCTTCGAAGCTCAGTGACTGTGGTTGGGGCTGGCCAGTCATGGATGACTTGGATCTTGGCTATATCCACATGCACACCATGCACATCAACAATGTATCCTTGGTATTGGACCATGTCCATACCGAAGGAACATTTTTCCAAGTTGGCATATATCTTGTGCTTTCGCAGAGTGTGCAAAACCTACTGAATATGATGTAAGTGTTCCACCTAAGTCTTTTTGTAGATGAGGATGTCATTCAGATACACCACTGCAAAATAATTAGTGAAAGGCCACAATATATCGTCCATCATCCTCATGAAAGTTGTTGGGGCATTTGTCAAACCAAAGGGCATAGGTACCCCATTAGGTGATAAGAAGATGTATTTGTATTCTTCCACAACCTTATCCACTTGCTTATGCTACATGGAGAGGTCGACCATGGAGGATATAGATGTGTCTGAAACCTTTCACTGACTCTGAGAGAGAATCATGAAGAAGACAAACGTCCCGATATGAGAAATGACCTTCCTGCATTTCTCAGCAGAGATCAAGGAAATAACACTAGGTGGGACTACCTCTGGTATCCCATACAATTTCTTGTTCAAAGTAATAATAATACTGTGAGGCCTAGACTCATATACATCATGAGGTTTCCATAAACAAGGTTGGCCCAAAATAACATCAAAAAATTCAAGGGGAGAAACATCACACAATACCTCATCTTTGAATGGATTGATTCTGTATGAAAAGCAACACTATTGGCTAACTTGAAGATCGCTTCCTTGGAGGAGCCATCTGATGGTGTAGGACTACGGGTGAGGCATTGTCAGTAGGGCTAGCCACTTTATGACCTATGTTGATATGAGGTTCTTCTGGCTACCATTATCAATGAGGAAGTGCAATGGGGTGCCTTTCACCCACATCTATGAATGAAAGAGGTGCTCTCCTTCCTCTAACTCATCAAGTTCATCGAGCTAGATCTTGGTGGTAGAAACGATGGCATTGGTTTCTATGTCAATGATCTGTCTCCCATTTTCTAGTTCTGAATCAGAGTCATAGCTTGCATCTGATTCATAGTCTTTCACCTCAGCCACCAATGAATTCTTTGAGCAGAAATCAACAATGTTATGTCAAGGGATCTTATGGAAGTCGCACCACTTCCCAGTATTCTTCTTTGTCTTCCCATTGTCCTTCTTTCCTTGCGGCTTAGACTGGTTTTCCTAAGGTTTCTCATATTTTCTTTGTCCTTTGTTCTACAGGTTGGGGATTCCCTTTCCCTTCTTCTACTATGAGGGGTTCCCAGACCCAAAATGTCGCTTCTTTTGTTTAATATTCTACTCGATTTTGACGACATACCGATAGGTTGCGCCCAAGGATGAGATGTCCAAAAACTCCATTTCTATATGGATGTATCTATGCAGAACTTTGCAGTAATTAAGCACCATATGTTGCCTTGAAACGTTGATACCCATATTGGTGTGCAAGGTATGGAAGACATTGGTGAACTCTAGCACTGTTTGGTCTCATTCTTGTCGCAGTGTGGTCAATCTTTTATACAAATCGTCATAACATCCAACATGGTAGTATTTTTCCTTAATGGAATCCCTGAAGGAAACCCAAGTGGGTGAAACTACAAATAATGTGGATCCCTCTATTTCCTTTTGCTCACAAAAATTCTCCCACCAATCTTTGTCATGGGGGACGACCTTGAGGAGTGCAAATGTAATCGTTTCACTATCGAAAAAAATTGTGGACACAAAAATATCCTTCTAGAAGGTTTAACCATTTATCTATGGCATCTGCATCTATTTTCCCTTCAAATATAGGAATATAAAAAATTATATGTACCTTGAAAGGGGTGGCGCCTCCGCTTGATGTGGATGTGTCTCTTGTCAGCAGTCATTGAAGGATTTGTGCAAAGTTGTCCATCATGGCATTCCTCTGTTGCTCGAGGGCTTCCTCGAGCAACATTTTGAAAGGATATCATGTCCTGACATCTTTATTTTCACCCGCCATGGAGGATTTATTGGGCATGTGAGATAAGTTTTCCTCAAGATAAATAAGCTTGAGACCCAACTCTCTATATCTTGACCGCGTCAGGAACATGCACTAAAAAACGACAAGGAATAGACCGCTATGATACCAGTGATCCAGATTTATGACCAAAATGAAATGAAAACATAGAATTATAATATTAACACCGAGGCACGGTGAATAATAATAGAGATATGATAAAACTTGACTTCTATTAAATAAGAAATATGTCGAAACTGTAAAATGCAGACTGAAAACAAGCTTGCTAGAATGGTGGAAGCTTATCTCTACAAATAGATGTGACAACAACTCTCATTCACAAGAAGATGAGTACAATGAGGCTCTGAAGGCCTTTTTACAATAAACATGAATTCCAAAACCCTATATCCAAAAGCCTAACCATAGGAGATGAAGCACCAAAAGTCATGTGGGCCCCGTTGGGGTAAGTTAGTACATCAACTTCTCGGGGTCGTAATTTTTGCATACAGTCTCTGTTTAGGACATACGACAGCTCATTGGAAAGGTATTTACAAGGAGATTCATTTTGGGGGCTCAACTAGATATTTCATTATTCATTGAGGTTCCCTATCATGAAAAATCATCGTTTAGGCCCTCAAAATGGCCCCAGAAGTTTGGGACCCAAAAAACTGCTAAAATAGTGAATTTCCAAAAGAAAGTTTTGAGCCAATTAGAATAGGTGGATGGCCACTAAGATCCTCCTGGATAAATTTCAAAGGAAAATAATTTGTTATAGGAAACTCACCCATTTTCCTCACTAAGGCTCGAATAATACGTTGTAAAATGTTTACTTCATTCTTGGTAACATTGAATAAAGGTTTAGTAGGTGAATCAGGGTTCTCAAACACAAGGTTTTCAAAGATAGGGTTCTCAAAAAAACGAGGAGTGTGTTCATATAGAACTTTTGTTTTCATATTTTCACCTATGTTAGGAAAACTATTACGTTTTGGCTTACAAGTTGTATAATCAAAGGTTTTTCCATGTGAAAACGATGTATTTCTACCATCCATATAACTAAGTGGACCCTCCTAGCACCAAAATCTATTGATGTGAGAAAAATTCCCTTCAACAAACAAGGGTACTCCCCAGTATAAAGTCCCAATTAGACCCTATACCATTTGGTATAGGAGACCCATATAGACTCTTCAAAATTCATGGCATATGACTCTCCATAAATTCAATATAGGAGAGATACTCAATATTTGTAAGGGGTCCTTAGTATCCTGGTGGGATAAGTCTCGAATTTCCTTTCCTTGAATTTTTTCCCTGGAATCCACCAGTTATTCATTACTTCCCTATAATCTAGAGGAAATTATAGCATCCAGTCCTCTATGAGTTCAATTTCTTCTATGGGAAGCTTATAACATGGGTGCAAGACTGAATTTCAGAATGATGTGATAGCCTTCCCTTTGTTGTATTTGATTAACCTATTATCCACATCTACCTGGAAAATGATCCACGCGATGGCCTCTGCACATGGAAACATAATAGAGTGTGGAACTATTTTATGTAGTGCGAAATGCTTTTTCATTTGATAAACACCTTGATCTTGGTCCTCATTTGAAAAATCTATGTTTGAATCTTGTTGAAAAAATTGATAGACTTATCCCCATTTTTAAACCATAGTGGTGTCGATGCAATAGATGGTATAATTGTGTATGGGGAATGAGACACCAACCCCTGCTTCTTCCTATCTGGAATGACTTCAATGATAGTCTCTTTTCCACTTCTAGTTCACTTGTCCATGTTTGGATCTTTCTCCTCACCCATATTAACAACATCGAATGATGGTGTGATTAGTATTTTAAGAGTGAAGATGCCTATATAGAGACATGTTTACAGGAATAAATATATCATCTTCTTTGGCTGGCCATTTTAAGGACATGTTTATGTGATGGAATCATTGAAAACCTGTAATGTACCTCATTAGCATCAAACTAAGAAATTTCTCTGATACCACGATGTAGCATCCCCAGCCCCAAGATGGCCCATGCCACACAAAAATTCCTCTCTGATACTATTTAATTTATAGCATGCTCTGCATATGCGGTAATTATGCGATGCAAACATAATACAATTCATGCATAAACAAGTAAAATAAACATGCATAATTTTATAAAATCATTCACAGAGTAAATAACATAAAGAAAACACTAATAAAATAACACTTATATTTTTAATAATTCACCAACTGCGTGCAGACCTCACACTTTCCTCCCAGACATAGACTTTGTTGCTCATAAAACTCTCAGCAACAGGTCACCCCCGAGATAAGGCTAAAAAATATGCTAGGGAATTAGGCTTCCTAATCCAGACTAAGGTCTAACCAACACAATAACATTCAGGTTAATGTGCCAACTGTTGCAACTAGCCTACAACCTCTCATTTCCTATAGCATATCCCACCCTAGGAATTGTGCCCCTTCTTTGCCCAATAGTCCTTCAACTGCCCCACTTCCCTTCTGGGGCTTTAGCAACAAGTGAGACATAAACTCTCAGAGCTCTATAGCTATTTTGTATAACATAGGGAAAACAATTCCCAGCGGTTCTCCCACCAAGAGAGAATGGTCATGGGCCTGACAACCTGCTTCTTCAACATGCACACGAGACTGATAAACTACTTCTTCAGCTCAAAATACCCAGGTTGATTGGATACCAATAGCTCCCAAGTACAGGTAAGAAGGTATAGAAGGCTACCCTAACAATGAGAATTATTATCAAATCATGGTAAGGATGATGAAAAATACACTATTTCCCGACTTTATGTATGCATGTTTCAAACTTGACACTTGTCATGTTGGGAACTACTTGGTCCCCACTTGGCTGATACGTTCCCCATCCTTAGGAATTAGGTTAAAATGTCACATAACTTAGACTTTAGGAAATATTAATATAATATTCCCTTGGTATTAATCCCCCTTGGCTTAGCCCCCCTTTCCCTTCTAGTGGAGTTCTAGCCCCCCATACCCTTTTTGTCTGGTTGGTATGCAACAATGATGTATTTTATTAATAATATGAGTGTGATTACATATTACACTAATAGGATTTTTGGCCTTTTAGTATCTAGGCTCTCTGGCTTGAGAATCACACATGCACCCTGTCCTCAGAATCTCTTTATTCAACAACCTATATTTACATTTACAATTGGGGCTCTGCCTAGGGATTTTACATTCCCCTCCCCCTTATTTATGCATTGTCCTAGGTGCATTATATACAATGTACAAACAAAATTCTTCAAAAACATCCATGCATATACTATTGAAGCTTGTTTCCTTCTGGTTCTCTTCTTTCCATGCACCTAATTCATGTCTCCATAATTAAATTGTGAATCTTTTGATGTACTCCAGAGATTTGTTTCAGGAAATAATTTTTCTCACTTTTTTTTTCTAACACACCCTCGTGATTCTAACCACCATGCCATATGCATTCTTGAGCCACCTCTTCCTTGTTACACTCACCCTTCCAAGCTCATAAATCCCTTCACTACTACACCGTCTTTCGATGATCCATCTTACCAAGGCTTTCACATACAAGGAGAACACCAACTTATTACTAAAACCCCACTAAGGATCCACTCTCTATAGCAATCATAGGGCTCCAGTGTCCCAACATTACCCTTTCTTCCCAAGCATTCCATCTTCAATAACCATAATTCCATCTGTATCACACACATATAGTCATCATGGGATAATTTCATAACAATTTCATTTAAAAATTCATTTTTTTAATGAAATTGAAAATTTCCCCAAGTATGAGATTCCATCTCATAATTTTCTTGGTTGTTGCAACAACAAGCATCTTCCTTTATTATGGATTTCAAAATTTCCATACTTGATACCATTTTTCCTGCAATAATCCATCTTGCATTTAGTTAAATAGTTTGTTAGTATTTCCCGTAAAATATATTTTTGTTGTACTAATTACAAATGTTCACAAAATGATCTCAGAATTGTTTATACTTAACAATTCAATCACAACTATCAATTCATTTATTAATTGGAATGAGATTATCATTCCTTGCACATGTACTATCAGAAACCAAACTTTTCCTTTTTATAGCCATCATTATTTTCTTTACTATGTTCCTCGATAGAGTTTTTTTGTAGCCCATCCTCATGTTTAGCCTGCAAATTCTTTTGTTTCAATGTCTAATAGCTCTTGAAATGTTCTCAACTTCATAAGTTAGTAATAGTTACTACATTTCACCTGTTAGCATAATATTTTCTATGAACTATAATATATGCATGCATTTACCAAAATGCATTCAATAATGCCTTGAAGCATACACAACTCTTCATTAGCATGCATGTGTGCAAACTACCATACATAATATTTTCTATGAACTGTAATATATGCACAGATTTACCAAAATCCATTCAATAATGCCTTGAAGCATATAGAACTCTACCTTAGCATGCATGTTTGAAAACTACCACTTTCACAGTCTCATGATTTATTCATGAATATTATTCAATGCAACATTGCATTGGTTTCAGAATGCCTTTTATCTAAGTCATGCACCCACCATGGTGAATTGGAAGGTTTGTCCAATGCCTCAACACATCATCCATACACTTCTTAATGCTTTCTCAACCATTTTCATGCCTTCCTTTTCGACCTAAACCCTACACCAATAATAAAATCCTATGGTTCTCCTCAGTTGTTACAGGAGAATCCCCCTGCGGACAAGTGGATTCCCTCTTGGTATCTAGACCCCTAAAACCAAGACAGAAAGGGTGCTATCATTTGTCACTTACATCCTTTTAGATCTAATTAAGCTAATGTATGAAGAGGAAGAATAAAAGTGTACCTTTTTAATGGCGTTTTTCCTTGCACAATCGAAGTTGAGCTTCGACCCTGAGCTCCTCAATAAGTCCCGCAAGACAAACAAAGATGAAACAAACTTCCTATTCTACTGGGATTAGCTCAAAAACAGATCTATCTACTAGAAACAAGTTCATGTGGAAAAAACACAAACTTGAAAGAAACAGGCCAAGCATATATGTATATTAATGAGAACAAATGAAGAGTACTTACAGACCTTTGATGAAGGTGCATCAGCTTCTTCTATCTCTCTTTGTCCAACCTATGCTCAAGTAATCCACACTGATTATGCTTCAATGGTATCTTACTTATGGGATCATAAGTTTGATTCTTTCTATCTTCTCCAATCTCTTATGCCTTCTTATGAGATCATAAGTTAGGTATAATTCTCAATCTCCATATTCTCTATCATGTCCTTCCTTATGAGATCATAAGTTAGGTGCTTTTCAATTCCTCTATCATTTCTTTTACCATGAGAAGGCCTCCTTATATAATCTTGGAGAGACCTAACCACTTGAGATATCTTTGGAATAAGTTGAGGATTCCTCTCCTTCAGTTGTGGATCTTCCCTAATATCATGCCTTGACCTCGGATTCGAATCCAACCAACTTCAGAGATTGAGGGGATTCTTCCCTGATTTATCTCAACAAACCAAAATTCGCTCAGAAAGGGAAGAGCTCCCCCAAAAGGGTTCATATAGCATTTCAACGCTCCCCCAAAGAAGGATAGGGAGCGTCGACACTCCCTGACAGTTGGTAGGGGAGTGTTGCCTTGCAAAAATCATTTTTAAGTGGTTTTCTTCATGGAAAATGCTTTGTACTCCTCATTGGATGATTTCTCCTTCTTAAACCAGTCTTTGAAGGTGTCTTAAGTGTCCTTATGATGTCGTTAGAGACACGACATGGACAATATGACAGTATGATGTTTGCGACGCTTGTGACACTGGCGACCAAAAATGTGACACTTGCGACACTAGCAATCACGACAATGGGTCATCATTGAAGTGAGTAATTTTGATATGTAACATCAAAATGCATTCAATAATGCCTTGAAGCATAAATAACTCTATCTTAGCATGCATGTTTGCAAACTACCACTTTCATAGTCTCATGATTTATTCATGAATATTATTCAATGCAACATTGCATTGGTTTCATAATGCCTTTTATCTAAGTCATGCACCCACCATGGTGAATTGGAAGGTATGGCCAATGCCTCAACACATCATCCATACACTTCTTAATGCTTTCTCAACCATTTGGATGCCTTCCTTTTCAACCTAAACCCTACACCAATAATAAAATCCTATGGTGCTCCTTAGTATTAGAAAAAAGGTTGTAGTCCAAACATTAATTATAAGTAGGAAGTTCATTGGATACTTGTGTTGAACTATAACCTTTCCATAACCAACCATGCCATGGTCTCACACATAACTAGATTTACTGGAATTTATCTCTATAACAAGGTCATACCCCTTTATTTCTTTGGTTATTAACTCATAACCAACAAAACCATGACATGCTATTATGTCATATGAATGCATTCAAAAGATGATAGATTTTATAACTATCTCATGCCTTCAGCCTTTACCACACCCAATGGTATATCATTCATTTAATGCATTCAATTCATACAATAACATCACTTGAAAAAATAACTTCTTGCTGAGGGAATTCTTACCTAAATTCCCTTCAACAATTATGAAACATAAGTATATCCAACTCATACTTGCATAGTTGTCCATGAATTTGTTGATGCTACCTGATTAACTAATAATTGGTAGAAGCTTACAGGCTTCCTTCATCAACTTTTTATCAAAAAATTTCCTTTGTGATATCTCCTTCATATGGATGGATTCTTTGTGCAGAAACATCATCAACAACACTTGAAATCATGCAATAAACTCCCTCTTTATGTAATATACCAGATATAAAATGTATGCAGAACAGAAATAAAATGCTAGTAATAGAAGAATAACAACAATATAACCAGAACATTCACCACAATAACACTGAAATGATATAAGAATAACAAAAGAAATAGCACTTTGAATCTGAAAGCAATGTTCACGGGCCTCTTTGAGGGGGCAACCTCCAGTTGAGAAGAACTCTATTACAATAATATCCAAGCTAGGGTTCTCATACCCTCGACTCCTATTTATACTAAAAAGAAGCATCTAGAGGAAGATCCTTCTAGAAGCGGAAGCTTCTATTAGGTCTTCTTACATCCACCTTATTCTATTTTATTGAAAGGCCTTATTAATACTGACCTTTATTACATCCGAATATATTTTTCTACCTATGTGCGGTTTAGGACCCTAACACTTTCCTGGAAAAACAACCATCATAAACAACTTTCATATTCATATATATAACAATAGACTACTCCTAGTCTTCAACATGTTATATATATTAACAAGTATACATTCACTAATGTGTATCTATATGCATTAAGAGTGCATCCTTAACATTCTCATAAATGCATATACATTTCATCTTCCTATGCTAATTATGGTTGTCCAACATGCCATATCATAATTTTTTCTACAACACTTGCAACAACCTCTTTCTTCCTTTGCAACTCTCTTTTTTGTTCTTGTATGTCCTCAAGTCTCACTGGATTCACGTACTCTTCTATGCTCTTACTGAAATCATTGAACATGATTTCTTACTTCCATGAACACTTTTCATCCAAACGACACTTGGACACTTAACATTTTCAGCCATATATTATGATCATATTAAACTTAAACATTTATCTATTTCCTCGATCCATATGAACCAACTCATACTTGACCAAATTATATTTCCAACCATGTTGTCTAATAGACTTTGGATCTTCAACATCCATTTACTTTATTAGACCAAGTTGATTCAATTTTCCCCATGTGAATACTTCAACTCTTTTTGTTTCTTGCAGCATTCTTTCATCCTTGTTTAACCCATTTGGTATCAACTTGACTTCCTTGGTCAATATTCTAGCATAGTGCAATGCTACACAAATTTCTTATTTTCCATCTTCATAGAGATTAATTGGAAGTAGTTAACATTTACTTTATCTTCAATCATAAATCTAGTGGTACTTCCAACCCTATAGAATATTACTAATGGCTCCTTTCCACTTGATATGGGTTCTCTTAGGTACCAAATCTTTTGCATACCAAGTCAAACTCAGAACCATTTTCTTCTTCATGATCCCTTATTTATTTCCTTTCAGAAGATCACCTCCATGCTTGAATCATTTTGACTTTTCATCCCAATCTATTTTGGGAATGCACTCAACACCTTTGCAATGCATCAAAAATCCGTTTCTATGGTTTCCATCCCTCATAGAGTTCTACCATACACTCCTATTATCTTGAAATCCACCTCATGATACCTTCATTCATTATCTTAAGATGTTCAAGGAATTGAATCAGTCCTAGAATCCTTCTTCCATTTATGAGATACCATTCCTTGAAGTCTGGCTACATCCTTACAGAATAAATATGCACATAATGCATTGCTTTTGCATCTGTTGGCACTCTTTGGCATACATGTACCTTCATTACTTCACCCCTGAAGTTCTAGCACTCATACCATGCTTCCACTACACTACGTTGACCACCATAATGGAGGTATTACTTCAAAACTACATAACTAATCCCTGGAGATGATGTACCTTATCTCCATGTATGCATTAAGTCTCTCTTTATTAGAATGCCAAAATCGCAACATATCAATCCTTTTAGGACATTTATTCCCACAATGTATTTCTTTATCTGTACATTGGCATCCTTTAGAGTGAATGGAATTTCACTACTTCATCCTCTAAATTATTTACTCAAGCACCCTAATTCCACTAAGCACTCTGATCAACGCAAGTGGATTTGTTTTTTAGCAGTGAATTCCTTTACACGTAAATTTTGTCTTCTTGGATTCCCAAGCCTTCATGACTATACCTAGATTCATATCTTAACATTATTCATTCTTGGTTTTTTATCATCTTGTGAGGCGCCCTTAACATATCACTCTTTCCTTGAATTCCTCTACTCACACTTAACCAAAGTTAAAACCCTTTCACCAGCTATGAAAACAAACCCTCCATACTTTCATGGTTGTAGTTCCATGCATACCCACTACTCATGCTTTATCATGAAATGTAAATGGTCTCTCCCTTACTCAATATCCCCATTTGGTATGAACATTTGTCATCCAAAATGCTTTTTCTAGATCAGAGTTCCATTGGAATTCTTCCATATTGCTCACTGAGTCTAGATGTATTCAGCTAAATTCTTCTTGGTTCTATTTGTACCCTTAGTTATGCAAAATGTGCTTGCAATAGGATTTGTTAGACCACGATAATATAACAAACCTATCATTTTATGCACCATTCTACCCTTTAAATGCCCCAAAAATACCATTTCTGATTTTCTTGTGAATTATGTTGCTCAATTCACATTTCTGGGTGCATACTTGGACTCCTCTATCAAAGACCTTTCCAACTACTATTGTCTTGCTCAATTTTGAGTCTTAAGAAGACAGTTATTGATGGCAAGAGCAAGGAAAGGAATACCATCTAGGAAAGGATATACATTAGCACATGCAACATAGATTCAATGCTCAATGACCATATGATCATTCCCTCATATTTAATCTTGACCATTTCTTTGTTATCGTTGGCCACCAGAATGCTCAACATGACCTTGATACTCAACAACAGTCCAATCGGGAATTCGATTCAATCTCAGCCATTAAAATATTCCATCATGGGTCTAAGGTCATCATTTATTCCATTCAAACTTCCTTGACCTCCAAAATACACTCTCGCGTTCCGCCACCCATATTTTGCGCCAATACTTAGAAAAATTTCCAAACATTTCACTGCAGGTCCAAGGCATTTGCTCGATTCACTTGTCTATATCCACGACCCCGTCCATCTGACTGATTTCTCATACTTAGAAAAATTCATACCATTCACCACATTCCATGATATCTTGATACTTAGTCAAATTAATAAAATTCACCACAGGCCGTAGTAATTTAATGCTTCCTCCATACATACTCGCGATCCTCTTCGTCCAACCAATCCATTTTTTTTCTTAGTCGATTCTTGAAATATCACTGTAGGTCTAGAGTTAAGGTTCTGTAGAAAATGCATGTGCCCCACCACCATGACTCCAAATCACTTGCCACCATGGAATTACACATCACCCTTTTGCCACATCAGCTGACACATGGCCTCCACGTCCTATTGACGTCATTGTATGAAAAAATACCCAAAATTTTCCAAATACTCCCAATTTCACAATTTCTTTTCTCGATTGTCATTAAAGCTCTGGACTAATCTTGTCACAGACAATTTTTTCCCTATAATATGAATTCGGCCCCCTTGAACAAAATTGGACTCCTCTTCGTCAAATTTCCCATGAATCAATCTTTATAAATTGGGGATTTTTCCCAATTTCATCCAATTCTACCCAATTACATAATTCTTTTTCGGGGACGCCATTGCAAACTCTGTAATTAGCTTTTTTACAGCCAATTCAACCCTATAAACATCAATTTAACCTCTTCTCTTGAAATTCGACTCATACACATCAAATTCTCCATGAATTATATTGCAGAAATTGGGGCCTTTTCCTAATTCCACCCAATTTCACTATGGTTGCTCTACAATTCTGAAATTCGACCAATTATAGGCTCGAAAATCCCCAACTAGAGATTTAAATTGGGGATTTTTTTTAACCTATGGGCTTAATTTTCTTCAATTACTCATGACTTTCCCCCAAATTCGCAAGAGTACTTTTGTCAAACGGTTTGTAGATGTACTCTGAACGTTTCTTCAGGGAATTTTAACAAACAATTTACAGATGCTTATAAAATTTTAACGCATGAATTCAACTTCAATGCTCTGTTATCTTGCCCATCCAGGCTCAGTGTTGAAACTAGAGCTTTGATACCACTTTGTAACATACCATGTTACCATCAAACTCATAAATTTTCTCTGATTCCACAATGTAGCATCCCCAGCCCCAAGCTGGGCCATGCCACATAAAAATTCCTCTCTGATACTGTTTAATTTATAACATGCTTTGCATATGTAGTAATTATGAAATGAAAACAACATACAATTCATGCATAAAAAAGTATAATAAACAAGAAAATTTTTATATAATCATTCACACAGTAAATAGCATAAAAAAACACCGATAAAATAACACTTATCTTTTTAATAATTCACCAACTACATGCAGACCTTAGACATTGCTCCAAGCCATAGACTCTGTTGCTCATAAAACTCTCAACAACAAGTCATCCCCGAGTTAAGGCTAGAAACTACACCAGGGAAAGATTCATAATCCATACTAAGGTCTAACCAACACAATAACACTTAGGTCAAGGTGCAAACTATTGCAACTATCCTACAACCTCTCATTTCCCACAACCTTCCCCACCCTGGGAAGTGTGCCCCTTCTCTGTTCAAAATTCCCTTGGCTGCTCCACTTCCCTTCTGGGGCTTTAGCAGCAGGCCAGACATAAAGTCTCAGAGCTGTTTATCTATTTTCCATCACATAGGGAAAACAATTCCCGATAGTTCTCCCACCTAGAGAGCAGGGATGATTTTAAGGATGGAAATTTATTTTTAAATGTAGAAACCTTGGCGAATCTTAGTAATCGTTCATATTCCAACTATAAATGTTTGGTGATATTTCTGTAAAAATATTCAAATTTCTAAGAATTCTATATAGTTTGTATACAATTTTGGCGATTTTTAAGGTAAATTAATTTTATCCTATAGAATTTCGCTGAATCCTTTTTAGAATAGCGAATCGTTTTTTTGGAAAAACCATGGAAAATTAGCCCATGAGTGAAATTTAGCCCCTAAAATCATCCATACTAGAGAGAATGCTCATGGGCCTGACAACCTGCTTCTTCAACATGCACACAGGATTGGCAACCCGCTTCTTTAGCTCAAACTACCTAGGCTAATTGAATACCAACAAATCCCAAAATATCCCAAGTACATGTAGGAACGTATGGATGGCCACCCCAATAGCGATAATGATGATCGAATCATGGTAAGGATGATGGAAAATGCACTATTTCCTGACTTTATGTATGAATGTTCCCAACTTGACACATGTCATGTTCGGAACTACCTGGTCCCCACTTGGTTGTTGTGTTCCCCACCCTTAGGAATTGGGTTAAAATATCACATAACTTAGACTTTAGGAAATATTAATACAATATTCCCTTTGACTTAAGCCCCCTTTGTTTACCCCCTTCCTAGAATCTTAGACCCCCTTTCCCTTATGGTGGAGTTATAGCCCCCCATAGTATTTTTTCCTGGTTGGTATACAAAGATGATGTATTTTATTAATAAGCCGAGTGTGATTACATATTACAATGATAGGCTCATTGGCCTTTTAGTATCTAGGCTCTTCGGCCTGAGAATCACATAGGCACATTGGCCTCAAAATCTCTTGGCTCACCAGCCTATATGTACATTTACAATTGGGGCTCAACCTAGGGGTATTATAAAACCACTCAAAAATTTCCCATAGAAATATCATCTTCATTTTAAAGGGAAAGAACCGAGAGGGAATAAATCTCATTTGATGATTTTGTGTGAGTTCGTTTGAGGAACATGGTTAATACAAATTGGTGTCTGACAAAATTATTACATTGTTGTTCACATTTTAAAGGAATTCGAAAAATTATTAATCACTCTTTTTAAAAACCCAAGAATCCCTCTCCCTGCACCTATGCTTTATGGCCCCATGGTAGGGCTTCGTTTATCCTCGGAGTGGGATACGACAAGCATAATACTCACAAAATGATGCCCTAGTCATATTGTTTGGGAAGAAAAAGAAAAGGATATGATGGATAGGGCTCGCCATACCACTCTTTAAATGATTTGTGATGAGGGTTCCACTGTCAATCTTCAATTATTGGGTGTTTGAGAGGGATTTAGTTGGTAGGGAATGAGTTTTGGCAATAAAAAGTTTTTTTTTCTTTTCTTTCGAGCCATGTCTAGCATGGTTAATAGTGAAAGAGAGGTTCATAATTTTGGGTGGGTGCGACAAGTCACGACAAAAGTTGAAAGTGATGCAACATGCATTGTATCATAGGTGAATTAAAATCTGGTGCGACACACATGTATCATAGTGGAAGTGAAATATTGTGCGACACAACACAAAGAAGAAAAATTCATGTATTTGTGAAAAGGAGAAAAATTGTACAAGTTCTGAAAGGATTTGAAAGGGAAAAAACAACTTGTACAAATATTAAGAGAAAAATGAAGCAAGATTTAAGGAGCATGGTTAAAATAGAGGGAAAAGAAACAAGAATAACATCTTCAGCAACAAAATCTCTAAAGTCTGAAAATACCATGTACATTGAAGCTCATCAAAATTCGGAAATCCAAATGAAATAGGAGGGGCCCCAAGCTATTTTAGCCTCCCACGGGTGCTAAAGTAAAAAATAGTGTGGGGGTTGTTGCTAGCTCGATGGGTATATATATTCTTTTACTTAGTCAATTCTTGAAATCTCACCGTGAGTCTGGAGTCAAGGTTCTGTAGTACATGCATGTGCCTCGCCACCGCAAATACACATCACCTGCCACCATGGAAGTAAACATCACCCTTATGCCATGTCATCTGAAACATGGCCTCCAAGTCCTGTTGATGTCACTGTACAAAAAAATACCCAAATTTTTCCAAATACGCCCAATTTAAAATTTTATTTTCTCGACCATCATTGAAGCTCTGCACTAATCTTGTCGCAGCCAGTTCTGGCCCTGTAATATGAATACGACCCCCTTGAACAAAATTTGATTCCTCTCCGTCAAATTTCCCATGAATTAATCTCTATAAATTGGGGCTTTTGCGCAATTTCGTCCAATTCTTTCCAATTGCATAATTCTTTTCCATGGGCGCCATTGCAAACTTTGTAATTAGCTTAGTTATAGCCAATTCGGCCATATAAACATCAATTTAACCTCTACTCTTGAAATTTGACTCATCCACGTCAAATTATCCATGAATAACACTGCAAAAATTGGGGCTTTTCCCAATTCCATCCAATTTCACTATGGTCTCTCTACAATTCTTAAATCCATCCAATTATAGGCCCGAAAATCCCCAACTAGAGATTTAAATTGGGGATTTTTTTTTAATCTCTAGGCTAAAGTTTCTTCAATTACTTGTGAATTTCCCCCAAATTTGCAAGAGCACTTTTATCAAACGGTTTGTAGACATACTCTGTACTTTTACTCAGGGAATTTTAACAAACAATTTACAAATGCTTATGAAATTTTAACCCACAAATTCAACTTCAATGCTCTGTTATCTTGCCTATGTAGGCTCAGTGTCAAAAATGGATCTCTAATACCACTTTGTAATGTACCTCGTTACCATCAAACTTAGAAATTTTCTCTGATACCACAATGTAGAAACCCCAGCCCCAAGTTGGGTCATGCAACACAAAAAAACCTCTCTGATACTATTTAATTTATAACATGCTCTGCATATGCAGTAATTATGCAATGCAAACAACATACAATTCATGCATAAACAAGTATAATAAACATGCAAAATTTTATATAATCATTCACACAGTAAATAGCATAAAAAAACACCGATAAAATAACAATTATCTTTTTAATAATTCGCCAACTACGTGCAAACCTTAGTCATTCCTCCAAGCCATAGACTTTACTGCTCATAAAACTCTCGGCATTAAGTCATCCTCGAGTTGAGGATAGAAACTCCACTAGGGAAGGCTTCCTAAGCCAAACTAAGGTCTAAACAACACAATAACACTCAGGTCAAGGTGCCAACTATTGAAACTATCCTACAACCTCTCATTTCCCATAGCCTGTCCCACCCCGGTAAGTGTGCCCTTTCTCTACTCAATAGTGCTTTGACTGCCCCACTTCCCTTCTGGGGCTTCAACAACAAGATGGACATAAATTCTCAAATATTTGTAGCTATTTTCCAGAACACATGGAAAACAATTCCCAATAGTTCTCCCACCCAGAGAGAATGCTCACGGGCATGAAAACCCACTTCTTCAGCATGCACCCTGGATTGACAACCTGCTTCTTCATCTCAAACTACCCAGGTTGATTGGATACCAACAACTTCCAAAATCTCCCAAGTACAGGTAGGAAGGTACATATGGCCACCCCAATAGTGAGAATGATGATCGAATCATGGTAAGGATGACGAAAAATACACTATTTCCCAACTTTATGTATGCATGTTCCCAACTTGACACATGTCATGTTGGGAACTACCTGGTCCCCACTTAGTTGATACGTTCCCCATCCTTATGAATTAGGTTAAAATATCACATAACTTAGACTTTAGGAAATATTAATATAATATTCCCTTGGGCTTAAGCCCCCTTGTCTTAGCCACCCTTCCTAGACTCTTAGCCCCCCTTTCCCTTCTAGTGGATTTATATACTCCCGTACTCTTTTTGTCTGGTTGGTATACAACAATGATGCATTTTATTAATAATCTGAGTGTGATTACATATTACAATGATAGGCTCATTGGCCTTTTAGTATCTGGGATCTCCGGCCTGAGAATCACATAGGCACATTGACCTCAAAATATCTTGTCTTACTATTATCGGGATAATTGTTAAGTGTGGACACAAATCAATCCTCCTAGCTTCACTACGAAACTAGAACAAAACAAGACAATACACTACTCTTTCCTTAGATTTCAATTGTCAAATGAGAAATGGATCTAGAACATACCTTTTAAATATCGAAGATTTGACTTTGCCAATGTGATCCAAGCTTCGTTGCGAGGCTTATGGAGAAATATCTGCAAATAAACACAAGCCAATGAAGACAATAATAACAGAGTCTATTTGATATGAAACTATGTACGTGATCAAGGAATCATACAATATGAAAAAATAGCATTCATATAGGAAATAAAAGTATATCTGTATTAAAGAATGTGGAAGAAAGATACAACCAGATGCCTTGATGTTGTCAGGTTCCTTCCAACAGTTCCTTGCTTCCCACACACTTCTTGCTCCAAGGATTCTGAGACCATGGATCTGATAGCTACTCACAATCTATCTTGACAAAGCAAAGTCCAAAGTCACTCTAATCAAGCCAAATTCCCAATCTACAAAACTCAAGCTCAAGCCAATCTCTTCCAAGCTAACTTTCTCCATGAGAGCTCCTCTCCTTTTATAAGCTGAAGAGGAAAAGGTGAGGAGGTTAGAATGATCCCACTAAATCATGAAAGTGAGTAAGATACAAACTGTTCAGATGCCACCTCACCATAGAATCTTCTCCTCTTAGAAGCATCGAGAGGATGCTCGTTTTTCCCACGTACAGGAATTTTCGCACCCTAGCTATAGTGTAGCCTGAAAAAATCAAGTATTTCCACACCCTAGCTATAGTGCAGCCTATGGAAACTCCGTAGACTAGATTTAGTGCAGCCTACGGAAATCAGGAATTTCTGCACCCTATGTATAGAGCAGCATGTGGAAATCCTCTTTAATAGGGTTTTTACAAAGGAAAATACAACTTCTCTCAATAAAAGTTCTCTCTTCTCTCTTCAGGAATTCAGGCCACTAACCCCTCTGAAGGAAACATACAGGTTTACATCATTAATGGGCATAGGGATGATGAAAATAATGTGTAACAGAGATCCCCCAAAGTATGAAGTTAGAACAGAGTGATAGCTGAAATACTTTGTCGAGTGTGTGTAGGGAACAAGGAACAGTCGGTCAGAAACCTGCCAACAAACAAGGAAATACAGTACAATAATATATCATCACTGAAGTAGGCATTCCCATACTCATAATACAAGTGAATCAAAGCATAAATGCCAACATGCAAAGATCCATGTCAAATAATATAGGTCATGGCCACCAAACATACACTGTGGATCCATTCCATTATGACTCAAATCTGAACATAGCCACCAAAAATACACTGTGGATCTATGTGTTAAAGACTCAAATTTGAACATAGCCACGAGACATACAATGTGGATCTATGCAACAATACAAATTGAATATACTCCAATGCAACTTGAATATGGCAGAAAAGATCCAGGGTCTTCATCTCCACCACTCCATAGTACGAATCTAACCATGTGAATACATGTGATGAAGTTGAACATGGTAGAAACCACTTGATTACCGATCATTAATGAATATTGTTAACAAGTGTGATGGAAATCACCATTAATGTCAATGACTCCCAAGGTACACTGGTACAATCCAACTGGTGTGAATTAATGAGCCAAAGTTGAACACTCGGTGGAATCTCCCAATCAGGGGTCAATAATGAAAACCCACTATCGAAAGTGAGGAAACATGTCATTGAGGCATGAAAGTTCCAAGGTACCAATTAGTTTTAAGTCTAATTCCTGTATAATGAGTTGAATTCGACAGGAAATGACTCATCACGAGAGGGCCTTAATGTATCCCCTGTAAATGACACGAAACAGGTAACAAGATTTGAATTAGATCAAAGTAACAAGTGATTCAAGAATGACTCACGGATGGTCGACGCAATAGAAGGCTTAAGGACTGCAGAAATGGACAATGCAATAGAAGTTTTTCCAGGTTGAACTTCTCTTTGAACATATTGACGACATGACAACTGTCTTGGAAACACTGACTCAACAACAGGGATCACATACCAATTTGTAATCTTATAAAGGAGTATGATCAAGAGACAAGTGTATTTTCCAACCTAGACACAAGGCGAGTGAAAGGGTTTCATGTTCAAAGGTGAATCTATTCGACACACCTACCTCACATAGAGGGGGGGTGAATGAGTGTGGAGCTCTTTTTCAAAACTTCCCTCTTACACAAAACACCTTAGTTAATATTCAATATTTACTCATTACCCATTGTTGTCATTTATAACCAGTTAGATGTGAACATATATCAGCAACATATATCAACAATATATCATCAACAAGTCATCACCACAAGGAACACAAGATGCATGTACAATTTTTCTTTTTATTATGGACAACAATTCGGGGGTTTTCCAACAACAACTGAATAGAGCACAACTCTACAAGAGCACCAGCTCTATAATGAAAGAATCAGCTTACACCCTCATCACCAACTGAGATGAGTTAACAATCCTCAATGTATATCAATCTGTCAACAAGTACGTGACCTATCAGTAGTGCAACCACCGTGTGTACGCGCCCTGGCTCACTACAACTCACATATGTGCGCGACCAGTGTATACAACAACCTGCGTATACCTTCTGAGTTGTTAGGTTTTTTCCTTCAAGATCAACTCAGATTTTCTGCAATCAATATATCATTCTCTTATGTCTCTGACTTTCCAATCTGACCACCAGCCAGTCACAACACATCCAAGCTCTCCAATAGCTTGCTCATGCTCCACAACAAATCAATATGAATGCTATCTCAAACATGTATAAACAACTAGTATACCATAGCAATCATGTCACCATTGAATCACAAGAGTACTGCTCACTCCATCAAACAAATCATCAAAACTGAACCATATCATAGAAGCCATACCAAGAATTCACTAAGCATTCACAACACATCAAACAATAGTATCCATCAAGACAATAATGTAACCATACCAGTGTCTTAGTGATAGATCTGAGTCCATAGAATGAAAATATGGAACATGCCTCATCATCCAAGAGCTTGGCACCAACTCAAACATAAGTCTTCATCATTCCATCCACTATATGCGCCCTGTCCTCATACAGTCTGCGTGTGTACGCTCCCTGACCCATTACAGCCCGCGTATACCTTAGAAACTAGGGTTTATGAAGCTCCGAGACTTTTTCCGTCAATATATCTGACATTGCCAAAACTTTGATGAATCCATGAGATCCTCCTCTCGATTTATTCCTCATAATAGATCTTCAATCATGCTCAAGAGATCCACACCAAAGATGCTCTCACAAGAAGCTCTCCATCAATACTCCACAAGATAATCTCACAAGAAGCTCTCCATTTATCCACCGCAAAGGATGTTTTTCAAGAGTCCATAGCTATCTTATTTATACTTTCATCCTCTAGGTTACTTAACCCATTTCTAGGTCACTTAACCTATTTTCCTTATTTTAGGGTTAACCACTTTCCATAAATAGAAAGTTCTCCAATATTTTATCATTTAAATATTCATTCTTGATTTTGTCACTTCTCTTTATTATTTAAATAATAAACCTTGACTTGTCACTTTAATTTATCATTTCAAATAATTATTTCTTCTTTTAGGTCACTTTGACTTCTTTGACCTTGGGGGCTTCAAGCCTTCATATGGGGGTCCTCCAACTTCATAAGGCCATAACTCTCAAACCGTGAGGAGTTATGTGATATTCCACATACCACTGGAAATGGCATGACAAGCACTATCCATCTAGGATATTTTCACCAAAAACTTCATTGATATTCATCTCATTATTCCACATACAATCATGGGTCCTCCAACCATTCTTCTAGTATAACTCAATCCGCAAAGCATCTTCCCGTGAGGGCTTTCACCATAAGGGGACCAATTTGGATTTCATCCATTTGTGCACCTTATCAATCATGATAAGACAATAACGAGTCATCTTTTCATCAAACAAACTATGCATCATCATGTATCAATGACAACTCATTGATCTATATTCATCTATGCATCATATCAATGATCCATATTTGTCAATTGGTTTCCACTTTGACATCTATCATTCTCATCAAGGACTATGCATCATATCGATGATCCATCTTTATCAATTAGTTTCCACTTTGACATCTATCATTCTCATCAAGGACTATACATATACATTGTTTATCAATCATCAATCAATGAATCCTTTGACATCAATCAATCACTTGACATCAATCAATCAAACTATTGGCATCAATGACAACATGATCCAACAATCTCCCCCTTTGGAATTGATGGAAATACCAACATTGATGTCAACACCAATTACCAATTGTTGATGTCAACATGTAGATAAGGCATGCTTTACATCAATAGTCAATGTGACTATCTATCCCCATCAATAAACATCAATCACATCAATGTGATTAAATCTCCCCCTTTGACATCAATGGAAAAGGGCCATTCACCTCTTGGGGCTTCTCCCCCTGTCTGAGTGCCTTTGATCTTCCTCTGAATAATCTCTCCCCTTTTGAACAAGGGATATCACTCTGATGTAATGCTGAAAATACATCGAACATACTCCCCCTGTGACCATCACTCCTCCTGGAATTATGTCTCTGTGCTCTTTCTTCAAATATATGGCTCTTTTCTAGGTATGCATCTAATAAATATCTCCTCCTATAATCATGGGAAGAAGAATGAATCCCCCTATGGGTATGTCTCCCCTATCTTCTCTGCGAGATGAACAATGTGCTACCATATAACGATCCTTGGACCTGTTCATGCATCAAACTCATGCTATACCAAGCATCATGAAGCAAAAGATATGTCAACAATGAAATAAAGGATCATGAGAAAAATATCAACCAAGTACATCATGTACCAAAATGTTCCCACCATGCACAACACCCATGTAAATCAACCATGTTCATCTACCAATATGCCAACCATGTGTCATATCACTCATGATATGTCTCCATCATGAACCAAGTACCATAACCATGTATCAAACAAATACCAATTGTTTTGCTAATTAAGTAATACCAATAGCATAGTATCATCAAGCATATGTCATGTATGAGTGTACCAAAACATGTACACCACCATGCACCAATACCACAAAATGATGATTCCCATACATGTATGCCAAATCCTTCATAAAACATGTGCCAATCAACCTCCTAGTATGGCCTCTATTAGTGTACCAATCATGTATCAACTATATATCATCAATAATGTACACCATGATCATCTCATCAACTTCACCAACTACATGTCTAAATATGTAGCCCAACCACATGCAAAATGCATGCACCACGATATCCATCATATGCTTCCAATAATATATCATAAGATATATCAATGAAACTCAAATATGTACCAGCCATGTACTCCAACAGATCAACATCAAACCATACTCATGGGTTAGTGCCATGCACCCAAGATTTATTTTACATCATCACCTTACATGATCTAAGATAGAAACATAAAAACTTGCAGCAAACAGTGGCAAAATCTGCAATAAACAATGTCAGAACCTGCAACACAGAGTTATACCATCACATCAAGCTAAAACCCATGTGCATTGCCTTTTTTCCAAGGCTTTACAACATATACATGGCCTATTGCACAACAACTCGCATATGTACATGACCTATACAAGGTCAGCCTATGTATGTACACGAATGATACCACTGTCACCTGTGTATGCTTCAGTAGACAAGTTGCTTGAGCTTCCCTTCAGTATTTCATCTTGTTCTGGTTGTTCTGTCTTCTTCACCCACTTCTGTAGAGGTTCCCACTTCTCAGAACTTGAGCTCTGAGCATCCATCTTTTCAAATATGTCCCCCTTTCTTACTTCATTCCGTATTCTATCCATGCTATGTGAAGTCCTCATCATGGACTTTCTTCTTGTGTTCCAGAACTCCTGGGATTTGTGGCCAAATCCACTACAGTTGTACCATCTCATGGTGTTACAGTGAATAGCAATGTGTCCTATTTGATCACATCTCCAACACCTTGTGGTGTTATATAATCTTCCATTATATCTCCTTTCATAATATCTACATTTAAAATCTTTGTGACCATATCCATTACATGAATAACAATGACCATGAAAAATAATTTCATACCTTTGCTTTGGTGTCCCAAGAATAGCTTCTTGATGTCATCCTTGCTTTTTTCTTTTGAAATTTTCTTTGTCTTGTGTAGATGGTTTCTTTGCCTCATGCTTCTTTGAGTTGCTTGCTTCAGCATGTGTATATTCTCCTTTGTATCCAAGACCTAATTTATCACATGATGATCTTTGACTTTCCAAGATCTCATCCAAGATTCGTGAGCTATTCAAGAATTTGTTTGACTTTTCCACCTTCTTTCTAAGGTCAACAATTTCAGCTTCTAACTTACAACATGACTCTTCCTTTTCATTTATTTGATTCTTCAACAGTTCTTCTATTCTTTTGGCTTCTTCAATTTGGGTCTTGAGATGGACAATGATTTCAAAACTTTTTCTAATCTCATCATATACATTCATATCTTGTTTTTCATTCTTTAGTCTTGTGAACTCTTCTTCCTTTTATTCTAATTGAGTCTTATTTCTCTCTTCTTGTTCCTTGATCATTTATTTTAACTTCAAAATGTTCCTTAAACTCCTCCTAAGAAACGTCTTAGTGTTATATGAAAGATAGTTATAGTCTATATAATAATGATCACTTCTATATCTATATAAACCCTCTTCAACTTCCTTTTGAAGTTTTAATAGATTTTATTCTATTCTTTTCATGGGATAATTACCATCAAACATTACATAAACTATTTCTATATCTTCCTCTTCACTTGTAGAGAAAAAATCATCATCATCATTGCAATCAAGGGTTTTTTAGGGTTCTTTACCTTCATTTGAAATATCTTCACTATCTTCCTTTTTTCCAATATCAACACACAATTGTTTGCCTTTATTTGAAATGTCTTCAAGATCTTCCCTTGTGCTATCATCACTTGATTCTTTATCTTCACTTGGAATGTTTTCAAGATCACATTTATAAGTAATACAATCAAGGGTTTTTGGAGATTCTTTACCTTTGATAATCTTGATGGAGTGGTCTTCAACATCTTTCTTCTCCTTCTCACTTTGATATGTCTCCTCTAGATTTAGCCATATATCCTTGGCGGAAGTGCATTGTCCCATGCTCTCTTTGATAGGGCTTGAGAGTCCACTAAGAATGGCCTTGAGAGACAATGAATTATTCTTCTTTTCTTCCCTTTGAGATGAAAACTTTGACTTTTTCTTCAATGGAACTGATGCACCAATGGTTGCCTTCCAAATCGCTGCTCCCATTGTCTTGAAATGTAATCTCATCTCTACTCTCCAAGTAGAATAGTTTCCTCATCAAGGATTGGAACTTCATCATCCATTTGTGTGTCTATAGATATCCTTCAATCTTGTTAAGGCTTGCGGTGAGGGCCCACTCTGATACCAATTGTTCGACACACCTACCACACTTAGAGGGGGGGGTGAATGAGTGTGGGGATCTTTTTCAAAACTTCCCTCTTACACAAAACACCTTAGTTAATATTCAATATTTACTCATTACCCTTTGTTTTCATTTATAACCAGTTAGATGTGAACATATATCAGCAACATATATCATCAATATATCATCAACAAGTCATCACCACAAGGAACACAAAGAACACAAGATGCATGTACAATTTTATTTTTATTATGGACAACAATCTGAGGGTTTTCCAGCAACAACTGAATAAAGTAAAACTCTAAAAGAGCACCAACTCTATAATTCAAGACTCAACTTACACCCTCAGCACCAACTGAGATGAGGCAACAATCCTCAATAGATATCAATATGTCAACAGGTATGCGACCTATCAGTAGTGCAACCAGCGTGTGTACGCACCCTGGCTCACTACAACTCGTGTATGCATGTGGCCAGTGTATACAACAACCTGCGTATACCTTTTGAGCTGTTAGGGTTTATCCTTCAAGATCAACTCAGATTCTCTGCAATCAATATATCATTCTCTTCTGTCTCTGACTGTCCAATCTGGCCACCATCCAGTCACAACACATCCAAGATCTCCAATAGCTTGCTCATGCTCCATAACAAATAAATATGAATGATATCTCAAACATGTATAAACAACTAGTATACCATAGCAATCATGTCACCGTTGAATCACAAGATTACTGCTCACTCCATCAACCAAATCATCCAAGCTGAACCATATCATAGAAGCCATACCAAGAATTCCCTAAGCATTCAAAACACATCAAACAATAGTATCCATCAAGACAATAATGTAACCATACCAATGTCTTAGTGATAGATATGAGTCCATAGAATGCAGATCTGGAACCTGTCTCATCATCCAAGAGCTTGGCACCAACTCAAACACAAGTCTTCATCATTCCATCCATTGTACACGCCTTGTCCTCATAAAACCCGTGTGTGTACGCTCCCTGGCCCATTACAACCTGTGTATACCTTAGAAACTAGGGTTTCTGAAGCTCCGAGACTTTTGTCGTCAAGATCTCCGACATTGCCGAAACTTTGATGCATCCATGAGATCCTCCTCTCACTTTCTTCCTCAAAATAGATCTTCAATAATGCTCAAGAGATCCACACCAAATATGCTCTCACAAGAATCTCTCCATCAATACTCCACAAGATAATCTCACAAGAAGCTCTCCATTTATCCACCACAAAGGATGTTTTGCAAGAGTCCATAGTTATATTATTTATACTTTCATCCTCTAGGTTACTTAACCCATTTATAGGTTACTTAACCCATTTCTAGGTCACTTAACCTATTTTCCTTATTTTAGGGTTAACCACTTTCCATAAATAGAAAGTTCTCCAATATTTTATCATTTAAATATTCCTTATTGATTTTGTCACTTCTCTTTATTATTTAAATAATAAACCTTGACTTGTCACTTTACCTTATCATTTAAAATAATGATTTCTTCTTTTAGGTCACTTTGACTTCTTTGACCTTTGGGGATTCAAGCCTTTATATGGGGGTCCTCCAACTTCATAAGGCCATAACTCTCAAACCGTGAGGAGTTATGTGACATGCCACATACCACCGGAAATGGCACGACAAGCACTATCCATCTAGGATAGTTTCACCCACAACTTCATTGATATTCATCTCATTATTCCACATACAAGCGTGGGTACTCCAACCATTCTTCTAGGATAACTCAATCCGCAAAGCGCCTTCCCATGAGGGATTTCACCATAAGGGAACCACTTTGGAGTTCATTCATTTGTGCACCTTATCAATTATGATAAGACAATAATGAGTCATCTTTTCATCAAACAAACTATGCATCATCATTTATCAATGACAACGCATTGATCCATATTCATCTATGCATCATATCAATGATCCATCTTTGTCAATTGGTTTCCACTTTGACATCTATCATTCTCATCAAGGACTATGCATCATATCAATGATCCATCTTTATCAATTGGTTTCCACTTTGACATATATCATTCTCATCAAGGACTATACATATACATTGGTCATCAATCATCAATCAATCAATCATTTGAAATCAATCAATCAAACTATTGGCATCAATGACAACATGATCCAACAAAATCTTCCATGGAATACAGGTTTAGATACATTTTTTTCCCATTTTTTTTCCCCGCCATTTCTAGCGAGTACCTCTTTATTTTTACACAAGCTTGAGGAGGATAACATATGCTTGAATTGTAAGCTCATCCTTCGGAGTATGTTTAACGAACCCTAGGAGGGAGTGGTTCAGTCCCATATGGGCCTTTCGATGCTTGTTTAACGAGTCCAAAGAAAGAAAACTCAGGGGTTTTTCATTTTTAGAGAGTCTGAAAAACACTTAAAGAAAACCCCAAAAGTTCCTTTTTCATAAGTCAGTATGACGAGACCGAAAAACAGATAATCTACCGCTCATCAGATGTTTTCTTCAAATACTTTTACGAGCATGAAAAGAACAAGATCGCTCGACAATCTTTTCATGTTTAGAGAGTCTGAAAAGAGCTTAAAGGGGACTCCAAGGGGTTCCTTTTTCGTATAACCTTTATGATTCCGAAAAAAGTGATAAAAGTTTACTCGGTTACATTCTTAGGTATTTACGAGCATGAGAAAGAACAAAGACTAAGCTCGGTAACTTATTCTCACGTATTTACGAGCATGAGAAAGAATCAAAGACTAAGCTCGGGACTGTTTTCATTTTTACTCAAGCTTTAAAACAAAACAAAACTATGCTTGGAATAGATTTTATTTTTTCACAAGATTAAAACCAAACAAAACTATGCTTGGAATAGATTTTATTTTTTCACAAGATTAAAACTAAACAAAACTATGCTTGGACTTGGTTTCATTTTTACACAATATTGAACCATAGGAAACTATGCTTGAGGTAGGTGGTTTCATTTTTACACAAGCTTGAACCATAGAAAACTATGCTTGGACTTCCCAATGCATAATACATGGATGGTTGGTACTTAGCCCCCATCTTAAGAAAATAGCGACTCAACTTCAACATGAAGTCTAGAGGCTGGAAGCATTGCCCCTTGAGCTTTGCTTCATCCAACTGCAAAGGTGAATTAAATGAAGCTTCAAATACTAGACTTGACTCAAACGGAGAGGGGTAATTTGTTTCATTTTTTAACAAGATTGACATAGGAGAAGACCTATGCTCGTGAATCCAGGTTCAATCCCTAGACCTCTGTTTCATTTTTTAATGAGATTGACACAGAAACAAGAAATATGCTCGTAAGATTTGTTTCATTTTTTAACGAGGTTTCTACAGAGATGCAAAAACTATCCTCAGTTGGTTTCATTTTTTAACGAGCTTGAAATAAAAAAACCATGCTCAAAGTTGGTTTCATTTTTTAATGAGCTTGAAATCAGAAAAACATGCTCAAACTAGTTTCATTTTTTAATGAGCTTGAAATCAGAAAAGCATGCTCAAGGCTGGTTTCATTTTTTAATGAGATTGAACTCAAAAAAGCATGCTCAATCTCTCTTCTTGATCACGGCTTCCAAGAGGACAAAGCTTTGGAAGGACACCATGTCAAGGGACAAACCTTGGTCATGGCCTCCAAGAGATATTCACTTGATGAAAGAAACACACTCTGGAAGGAACACATATCGAAGGTTGTGATAGGGGTAAGAAGATCAGGCTCCAATAGCCCTACGGAAGAGATTACCATGTCAACTACCGGATCCAAGTCATAAGGGAGTGAGCTTATAGTGAGAGACTTATCTGCATCGGAAATTGAAGGCATGGGAGACAATGCCACATAATTGACCTGTGGCAGGGGTGATACCGTCTGCATATAAGAACCATTTAGGGAGGTCATTGAGGTCAAATCAATACTAATGAATGAAATTTGATCAAGAGTTACAACTCTTCTATCATGAGGGAAAGATATCACACGAAAAAGAGTGGACACGATAGCTTTCATGGCATAGACATAGTCTCGCCCAAGGAGAAAAGTGAAATCCAAGGGGTCTTGGACTACCATGACATCAATAAAGACAATTTTTCCTCCCAAAGTTATAGGAAACTGAGGAAGGGTCCCTAAAGGTTGATTGGTTCTTTTTTTAAAAGCTAACAGATTCTGCGTAATCAGCAAAAGCTGAGGATAACCCAAATCTTGCCAAGCCATAGAGGAAAAAATACTAATGGATGCACCTTCATCTATCAATGTCTGAGGAACATCCTGACCACAAACCTGTATTCTAATCTGGAAAGGAATGTGATAGGGAAGACGAGGTCTAGTTAGAACACCCCAATTAAAAAGGATGGCCTCATTACTTGGAGGGGGTTCCACGAGAGAAGGAGGAATACCCCCCGACACAGTAGAGTCTGTATCAACGAGAAAAACGTGGGTAGTATCGAGTTTACTCTCTAGAGAGAGAGTAGGATTGACTGTTAACGAGATCAGATCAATCACTTGGGTTTCATTCCCCAAGGGGAGAATGGGGTCGACGGGTGGAAACAGATCGACCACTTGGGTTTCACCCTCTGGAAGGAGGGTGGGATTGACTGAGGATGGGATCAGATCAACTACTTTGTCAATTGGTTCAACTAAGGATGTGACTGGAGTGACTACATGATCAACCAGACTGGCCGATGAAGGGACCAGATTGATCATATGATCAACTACAGGTGGGTCGAGAGTAATCTTGCGATAAGTAGCTGGAAGTTGAGGCTAGGAAACAATCATGTCTTCCAGTAATTTTGAGGCTTCATCCATACAAGGGCAAAGGTGAGTTAGATGACTCCCTTTGCATAACATACACGAGAACTTGACTCTACTTTTCTTCTTCCCAATGATATCTTTACTAGTTGACAGGAGGTCATCAACATGTTGTTCAGAGGCTGACGACATGGGTTGGCAAGGGCTTGTAGACCATGTTTCGATAACCTTGGATAGACCAGGGAAATCCTTAAGAATATGGATACCCTTACAAAGCCTGCAAGGGTACTTGGGCTTATGGGTTGTGTGGGTGATATTGACATCATCAACACTCCCAACACGATTAACAATAACTAGTTGTTTTCCAACATGTTTGGAAGTGGTTGGAAGTTTGGACCCTTCCTTATTTTTCCTCTTCTTATTCTTCCTTTTCTTCTTCTTCTTATTCACCGAGTTACTAGATTTAGAGATTTCACTCGAAGAAGAACATGAAATGGAAGAAGACCTTGCAAGTAAATAAGATGAAGGATATCTTACTGGTGGAGAAGGTGAAGGATCAACATGAGGTTGATGTTCTTGGGGGGAGGTGATTACAAATGAAGCACTAACTGCATTCGGGACTACCTGAGTGGAAAATAACCATATTGGTAATCCAATTGTAAGACCCGGAAGGCTCAAAGTAGTGATGTGAGGAGTACCAATGTTTCCATAAGAAGGAAAAACAAAAGGTTCCCTTGGAGTAGAGGTTCCTTCATTGGTCATTCCGGGAACCGACGCCATTAAAAACAAAAATCCAACCTAGAGTCCACTAGGGAAAACAAACAGCACACACAAAAAATCTAGTAAGTAAGCAATCAAACAAAACCTTCTCACAATGAGCACACTAGTTGGTGATGAAATCCAATGTCACAGGAACAAAGTAAGAAGGGACTGAGATAGAGCAAGTGGAAAAGTTGCGTTGACGACCTGCTTAATGGACTTACACCCTAGTGCAAGCTCCCACACATAAACATGGGTATACCCTCCAAGGAGCTCGAGTGAGTTTGGCCAACGTCGATTCCAGGTACCGTGAAGACTTTCCCCTCCATAGTCACCTCATGTAAAGAACCTAAAGAGATAGGCCACTAAGGCTCCCAACTACAACAGTGATGCCTGGGGAAACAATCAACAATCTGATCCACGCACAAGGGCAGGGTATCTACCCTGAAATCAACTCGAAAGGCTTCCACTCATCATTGTGGGTATACCTTTCAAGCAACCCCCATAATACGTGCAATATCTACACCAAGACCAACAAAGCAGGGTGAGTAACTCTTCCAGTCTCAATGCGACCTCAGGTTTGACCCTTATGTGAGAAGGGCTTCCTAGGACAAAATGTAGAAAGTGGATTTCATCGCTCCCTAACACAAGATTCTATGTTTGTTTGCATCTTTGGAAATTTATCTTTCACACCTATTCCAAATCCCTACAACTAATCTAATGTAGGTTTGATACCAAAAAATATAAAAATGTCTAATCAATTTTTATAAGTGTTTTATTTTAAGGCTATTGTTACTCAAAAGGAAAATGGTGTGGACAATATGGTGTTTTGACCGACTCGAAAGTTATGCAAAGATATGAAGATGAAATCTTTTCGTTTCGATGAAAGCTATGCTATGAGAAGGAGAAAATGTTTATCATTCCCAGATGCACAATGTCCCAAAATTTTATTAAACTCATCAATATAAATATTTTCAAGAAATGAGACAAAGAGACTGTACACCAATACACAATTCTTGCCCCCCCCCCCCGTANATACCAGATATAAAATGTATGCAAAAAAGAAATAAAATGCTAGTAATGGCAAAATAACAACAATATAACCAGAACATTCACCACAATAACACTGAAATGATATAAGAATAACAACAGAAATAACACTTTGAATCTGAAAGCAATGTTCATGGGCCTCTTCGAGGGGTCAACCTCCAGTTGAGAAGAGCTCTATTACAATATTATCCAAGCTAGGGTTCTCATACCCTTGATTCCTATTTATACTAAAAAGAAGCATTTAGAGGAAGATCCTTCTAGAAGCGGAAGTTTCTATTAGGTCTTCTTACATCTGCCTTATTCTATTTTATTGAAAGGCATTATTAATATTGACCTTTATTACATCTGAATATATTGTTCTACCTATGTGTGGGTTAGGACCCTAACATGTCTGCCCCCTTAAAAACAACCTTTTCCTCAAGGCTTGAGATGAGGAAATTGTTGCAGAATGGTAGTTGGTTCCCAAGTGGCATCTGTTGGAGTTGTATCTTTCCACTGGACTAGCACTTCCTTGATGGTTCTCTGACATAGGCGAAGCTCATGTTGGTCCAAAATGACTTCTGGTTGTAGCCAAATGGATCCTTCTTCAGCTAACTTTGGAAGGTTGGTTTGAATTTGTCACTTAGCTCCAATCACCTTCTTTAAGCATGAAACATGAAAAACAGGATGTAGCTTCGAATGGCTGGGCAAAGCTAACTGATAGGCGACTTGTCCCACACTCTTGAGCATGGTATAAGGACCATAAAATTTGGGTGCTAGCTTCTGAAAATGCTCGACCTTGAGGGAAGTTTTCTTGTAAGGTTGCAGTCGAAGAAACACCTGATCCCCTTCGGAAAATTGACGTTCAAAGCAACCTTGATATGCTTGTTGCTTCATGCGATTATGTGCCATGACCAAATTCTCTTTGAGGGTATAGAGAATAGCCTCTCGAGCTGTAAGTGTTAGGTCAACCACCTGGACATTCGAGGCACCTGGTAAGTATGAGAGAAATGAAGGTGGCTTCTGTCCATATACTGCTTCAAAAGGAGTCATGCATGTAGTTGTATGGTATGAAGTGTTGTACCACCATTCAACTAGGGGTAACCATTGAGCCCACTGATTTTGCCTTTCCGAGGAAAAACACCTCAAATATGTTTCCAAACACTTGTTGAAAACTTTTGTTTGGCCATCAGTCTGGGGATGATAAGTTGTGCTGAGATGCAATTCGGTGCCTTGTATCTTGAACAGTTCTTGCCAAAAATTGCTTGTGAAAGTTGGGTCGCAATCAGAAACAATAGAGTGTGGCATGCCATGAAGCTTGAAGACCTGATCCATGAATATTTGAGCCACCATGGATGTTGTAAATGGGTGTTGAAGGGTGCAGAAATGAGCATACTTGGAAAGGTTATCAACAACCACCATGATGACGGATTTATTTCCCAATTTGGGTAAGCCGGTAATAAAATCCATAGAGATATCCTTCCAAACAGCAGGTGGAATTGAGAGCGGTTGTAGTGTGCCCGGTGATTTGACTGTTTCTCCCTTGTTTCATTGACACACATTACATTTAGCTACAAAATTATGAATGTCCTGTTTCATACCATCCCAGAAAAAGGAACGTTTGACCCTATCATAGGTTTTGGTGAACCCAGAATGCCCTGCTGTGGGTGTAGCATGAAGCTCAGAAAGTACCATGGATTTAAGCTTTGATTTTTTACTTAAATACAAACGGCCTTTTTATCAAAGTTCCTCATGGAGCCAAGAGTACTCTAGGGAGGATGGAGCATTGGACTGCAGTTGGTGGATCAACTGCGAACTTTTGGGATCTTGTAGCCATTCCTGGCGAACGACTTGGAGCCAATCTGGTACAATGAATGAAAGAGAAAAAAGGGATCCTTCATCTTCATATTTTCGGGAAAGTGCATCCACAACCACATTGT
>ML800172.1:93360-131884 GCA_009831015.1 Picea engelmannii
TAAAGGCCAAAGGTCGACCCTCTTGCATAAGGACAACACTAATTCCTTTCCCTGAGGCATCACATTCCAACACAAAGGTCTTTGTGAAATCGGGAAGGGCGAGGACTGGAGTGGTGCACATGGCCATCTTCAAGGTTTGAAAAGATTGAGCAGCGGCTGGAGTCCAAGTGAAAGAGTTCTTTTTTAGGAGAGTAGTGAGAGGTCCTGCAATCTTCCCATAATTCTTAACAAACTTGCAATTATACCCTGTTAAGACTAGAAATCCATGCAAGCTCTTAAGAGTCTTTGGGTGAGGCCAGTCTTGCATAGCTTCAATCTTTTTAGGATCCATCCTGATCCCATCTTTGCCAACCAGATGACCCAAGTATTGTACTTCTGAGGCACCAAAATCACATTTAGATTGTTTCAGGAAAAGTTGGTGCTGAGAGAGTAGATGGAAAAGTCGATCCACATAAGCAAGATGACATGTCCAGGTTTTTCTATAGATGAGGATATCATCAAAGAAAACTAAGACAAAATGGCGGAGAAAATGATAGAAGACATGATTCATGAGGCTTTGGAAGGTGGAGCGGGCATTACACAAGCCAAAGGGCATGACCAAAAACTCATAGTGGCCCTCATGAGTTCTAAAGGTAGTCTTGGGAATGTCTGCCTCTTTCATACGTATCTGGTGGTAACCCGAACGAAGATCCAGTTTAGTGAAGAATTGGGCGCCACTCAATTCATCCAGGAGGTTACCAATGACAGGAATGGGGAATTTGTCTTTGATGGTAAGTTTGTTGAGGGCAGGGAAGTCAAGACACATTCGCCAAGAACCTTCTTTCTTCAGGACCATGACCACAGGAGATGAGTAGGGGCTCGTACTAGGGAGGATAATGCCTACATTAAGGAGTTCCTGGACCATTTTCTCAATTTCATTTTTTTGGGAAAAGGGGTGACGATACGAATGGATATTGGGAGGAAGGCTTCTAGGTACAAGGGGAATGGAATGATCATGAACACCACAGGAAGGAGGGAGGCCTTAGGGAGTGGAAAAAACCAATTGATGTTTATAAAGGATGGCTTGGAGGTCTTACGGTACTGAGGGTGTCTATGTTTCTTGTATGGCATGGAGTTGGGCGATAACACCAGAATGAACCTTTTTGAGTATATTTTCCATGCGATGGGAACTAATGATCTCTGGTGAACCAACGGTGATGCCTTGGAACTTATATTGGTGGACCTCCTGGTCGAATTGCATGGTTAAGTATTTAAAATCCATGAGAATGGGACCCAAAGTCCTTAGCCAGTCTCCACCCAACACAATGTCACAACCTCCCATGTAGATAGAAAACATATGGGATTTCAGGTGGTAGTCACCAATTTGGAGACGCACATTTTCACAATGCCCTCCACATTTCATGGAACCACCATTGGCAATCATGATTTGGAAATTATTAATGGCATGGATGTAGCAATGATTTTCTTGGGCAATGTGGTGATGAATAAAATTTTGGGTGTTGCCACTATCAACCGTAATGATGACCTTCTGATGCTTGATGTAACCGATTAGATTGAGGGTTTGGGGAGCAGAGAATCTAGTGAGAGCATTGAGGAAAATGATCGGTTCTACTTCGGAAGGGTCTGAGGGAGGGGTTATGTCAGTGGATTCAGGTGACTCAGACACAAAGGGAGTTTCTTCATCTTCTTTTGAAGTCTCCTCGGAGATGGCCATAAAAAGATTTTGTTCTTTACACTTTTGGGCCGGGAAATATTTTTCATCACAGTTATAATAAATTCCTTTGAGTTGGTGTTCATCCATTTCAACCCTTGTCATTTTTTGGATCTTTAGTGGAGCAGAGGGAGTAGTGGGATTTACTGGTTTAGGGCGAGGGATAAAGGAGGGTTTGTGGTTTTGAGAAGATACAACCTGTTGTGCTTCTTTAGCTCTTTTGGTAGCCTCCACCCAACTCTCAGGTCGAGCCATGAGGACATGGGCCCGAATTTCATCCTTGAGGCCGTTGATAAAACACTCTCGGAAAAAGGCATCAGACATGCCCTCTGTTCTAAAAGCCAGGCGCTCAAAGGAAGCTATAAAGTCTTCCATTGTTCCTAATTGTTTCATCTTTGTCAAATGACCTGGATGGTTGGTGTCAGTGTTAAAGCGTTCAAAAAGCTCTGCCACAAAGTGTGTCCAAGCAATATACCCTTGACGAAAAGTTTTTCTCCATTGCCACCATTGCCAACGTTCTTGATATATATGGAGAACACCATACCGTATTTTGGCCAAGTCATCTGTAATGTCGTATAAAGAGAATTAATGTTCCATTTGGGTTACCCAACCAGTGGGGTATGAGCCATCAAATTTGGTCACATCCACCCATGGAAGGCGTAGGTCACGTTGAAAGTGATGGTTCTGCAAGGTATGGGAATGAGAGGAATGGTCACCTTCAATATATGGAGGTGATGAAGAGGAAGGGTTATCTGTAGGGATATGTAGTTTGGTGCAGAGTGCCGAAAATACTGATTCAAGATGGGTGGTGAGGTCTTGTTTGATTTCCCCCATTGAGGATCGCATGGTTGTATTGATGGCGACAACATTGGCACTAAGTTGTTTCACTTATTGTTGGGTCTCAATGAGACCAAATTGCAAGGTGTTGAAGTGAGCTTCCAAGTCTTGGCTACAAGTATGGGCCATGAGGATGGGGAAACTGAAAAGGGGTGGCAGGGTAAAAAATTTTGCCAAAAAATGATATGGATGAATGTGATAAGGGAGAAGAGATGAATCCAATGGAATAGGTCTCAAATAATGGTGAAAAAATTTCCAGACTTTTTTTTTTCTACGGAGTTATACTCCGGTCTGAAGAATACTGCAGAGAGGAAATGCCCAAATGCTTAACCAGAAAGAAATGTGTATTTACTTGGCAACCCGAACACAGCTGTGCGGAAATAGATCTTGTCTATTTTAATTTTTTTATTTTTCTGTTCCCAAGGGTTAGGTATTCAAGGGTTCTACAGACAAGGGTTTTCCCTGTGCTATAGCTCTCTGGTATACGTGCGAGGTCCAACAGTAGTACTCGGCCCAATATCTCAGGGCACTAACTAAGGAGGATAGACCGTACCCTTAGCCATACTACCCGACTACTTAGGTACTAGAGAGTATCTTCTCGAGGTTGTTCTCGGTGACACTATACCAGTCAGGAAGCCGATCAGTTTATCTAAAGAGGGCTTCAGGTAATCTAGGTCGATCCGTACACAGGTGTTGTCTGATGCACTACCACTCGAAGGGGTACCAACAGGGGTTACAAGGGTGGCCAACAGATGTGTGCTTAAGTACCACTTATATTTCCTGCGTGTATGAATCCCTCAACTGCGGGTTTATGCACGTAACGACAGATCTCTGTGGCTTAAAGACGTCGAAATACGTCTCTACCCTGAAAAAAATTTTAACCCACACTTTCTGTCGAGGAAAGTGCTCTGATACCACTTGTAATATACTAGATATAAAATGTATGCAGAACAAGAAATAAAATGCTAGTAATGGAAGAATAACAACAATATAACTAGAACATTCACCACAATAACACTGAAATGATATAAGAATAACAACAGAAATAACACTTTGAATCTGAAAGCAATGTTCATGGGCCTCTTCGAGGGGGAAACCTCCAGTTGAGAAGAGCTCTATTACAATATTATCCAAGGTAGGGTTCTCATACCCTCGACTCCTATTTATACTAAAAAGAAGCATCTAGAGGAAGATCCTTCTAGAAGCGGAAGCTTCTATTAGGTCTTATTACATCCACCTTATTCTATTTTATTGAAAGGCCTTATTAATATTGACCTTTATTACATATGAATATATTGTTATACCTATGTGCGGGTTAGGACCCTAACACCCCACGTGCATGAGGGGGAATTTTTTTAGGATTCAAGACTAAAAAATGCCAAAAACCATGAAATTTCACTACTTCAAGTGCAAGGATGTCCCCAAACTAATGCAAAGCAAAAAAATTAAAAAATTTTGTTTTAAAGATAGCTAAAAGAAATAGCAAATCTATATAAAACAGAGCAATCCAAACAAATTTTCTCTTTTAACACGAATTATTCAATAAAAGGAAGTGTTCTTTCACTAAACAATTCTAAAGAAAAAACAATGCTTTGTAATTGAAAGACACTCAAAGGAAGAGATCATATATTTCAAAAGAAAACAAAGAAAAAATAAGGCAAATATGGCAGGAAGAAGATTCAAATTTTGTCAAGCAGACTGTAATCAGACCCAACAAACCACCCTAGAACCACATCATAGATCTGGGCAGGGAAAACCACCAAAAAAAAAAAAATCACAATCTCCGCAGGCTGGAAGACTAGCACAGTGTGGAAATCCTTGATCGTCGCAGGCCAAAAATAGGTAGGGTGTAGAGTTTCCGCACTGGTCTAAACAGGTAGGGTGCAAAAATCCTAAGTCGTCGGACTGTTACTCAAAGAAGGGTGCGGAAATCAAACAAAAATGGAAAAAATTTAAAAATTAAGAAGGTTTTCTAGTGAAGTTTAATAGTCAGAGAGTCAAGACGGATCTCCCAATGACTCTGAAAATAGAAACCGAGAAATCAAAGAAAGCAAGAAAGAAAAACTAGGAAAACAATTCGTTCCCCAGTGGAGTCGCCAATTTTTTTATCGGGCTAATTGTTAAGTGCGGACACAAATCAATCCCCCTAGATTCACTACGAAACTAGAACAAAACAAGATAGTACACTACTCTTTCCTTAGATTTCAATTACAAATGAGAAATGGATCTAGAAAACACCTTTTAAATATCAAAGATCTGACTTCTCCAATGCGATCCAAGCTCCGTCCCGAGGCTTATGGAGAAATATCTGCAAATAAACACAAGCCAATGAAGACAAGAATAACAAAATCTATTTGATATGAAACTATGTACGTGATCAAGGAATCATACAATATGAACAAATACCATTCATATAGGAAAGAAACGTATATCTGTATTAAAGAATGTGAAAGAGAGATACAAGCAAATGCCTTGATGTTGTCAGGTTCCTTCCAACAATTCCTTCCTTCCCACAAACTTCTTGCTCCAAGGATTCTGAGACCATGGATTTGATAGCTACTCACAATCTATCTTGACAAAGAAAAGTCCAAAGCCACTCTAATCAAGCCAAATTCCCAATCTACAAAACTCAATCTCAAGCCAATCTCTTCCAAGCTAACTTTCTCCATGAGAGTTCCTCTCCTTTTATAAGCTGAAGAGGATAAGGTGAGGAGGTTAGGATATTCCCACTAAATCATGAAAGTGAGTAAGATCCAAACCGTTCAGAGGCCACCTCACCATAGAAGCTTCTCCTTTTAGAAGAATCGAGAAGACACTCGTTTTTCCCACATACAAGAATTTCCGCACCCTAGCTATAGTGCAGCCTGCACAAATCAGGCACTTCCGCACCCTAGCTATAGTGTAGCTTGTAGAAACTCTGCAGCCTAGATTTAGTACAACCTGCGGAAATCGGGAATTTCCGCACCCTATGTATAGAGTAGCCTGTGAAAATCCTCTTTAATAGGATTTTTACAAATGAAAATACAACTTCTTCTCTCAGTAAAATTTCTTCTCTCTTCTTTCTTCAAGAATTCAGGCCACTGACCCCTCTGAAGGAAAGAAATAGGTTTACATCATTAATGGTCATAGGGATGATGAAAATAATGTGTAACACTTACCAGCCTATTTGTACATTTACAATTGGGGCTCAACCTAGGGGTATTACAAAACCACTCAAAAATTTCCCATATAAATATCATCTTCATTGCAAAGGGAAAGAACCGAGAGGGAAGAAATCCCATTCGATGATTTTGTGTGAGTTCATTCGAGCAACATGGTTAATACAAATTGGCCCCTAATATAACTATTACATTTTTTTTAGCATTTTAAAGGAATTTGAAAAATTATTAAAACCCAAGAATCCCTCTCCCTGCACCTATGCTTTATGGCTTCATTCATCCTCATAGTGGGATACAATAAGTGTCATACTCACAAAATGATGCCCTAGTCAACTTGTTTGGGAGCTATCTTGCACAGAGGGCCTTTTTCAATTTCCCTATGTAGACTTATCATCCCTTTTTGATGAATCCAGAGCTAAAAATACATATTTTTCCACATATACGCTCCCTATCTACTATACAACATTCATATACGCAGGATTCTCCACTACATCCCATGTACATCGGGATTTGTGCTAGAAAATACAAAAATGAAGTCAGGTTTCCATGTCACGATAGGATATCTTTGATCCTTGGAATTCCATATACAATAAACGTTCTGACTCAGCCCTTCAGTTGCATTTTAAAGGCTATAAGAACACAATTCAGAGCTATGGAAAAGAGGAGAAAGAATTCAAATTTGAGAGAAAAGTGACTCTGGAGAAATTACTTCATATTGACTCTGCATCCCTTTGTCCCTCAAGTCTGAACATAGTGTTCAGCCCCTAATCTCTTTCCCTATTGTTGAGAGAACCTCACTGTCTCTTTTAAATGATCTTGCCTTTGGTGGAGGCCCAGTTGGAAGGAACTTGGTTTCTTGGTTTCCAACTGTGCTGACACAGAAGTCTGTAATGTTTTCGCTTCTGCTGATCGATCATTTATTAATAGAAATACTCCTTTCTCGTCCAATTGTTATCGTGCAAATATATGATTATTATTCATGGGCATATTTGTAATGTTTATTAATGGATTATACTATCTAATGTGCTAACCCCTTTATATTATCACTATATACTTTCTCTTCTTATTTGTTGAGAACTTATTGCAGGTACAAAGCTTTGGGTCAAAGTACTCAACAGTGGAACATTATCAAACGTTGGAACGAGGTAGGCTTCTTTCTTATCTCACTTGCACATTGGTTTATATAGCATATGTTGGAATTGAGTAGATTTCTATAGTCATACCTGTTTTTTGTGGTTTACCTTGGCCATAGAGAGTTTTTCCTTAGTAACAGAATTGGCGACTCCACTGGGGAGAGATATTCTTTCTAAGGGTTGAAGTACTTTTTCTCCTTGCATTTCTCTTTTTCCTTTATGGTTCTTGTCATATCACTACTTGACAGATTTTGTTCACTCTGGGTCTGCGTTTTCAGCCTTTTTACCCTTGTCTGGCCTTGTTTTCAAGCCTGTATGTGCCCTATTTCCTTGACAGTCACGTATACACGCGTGTTGTCTCATTACGAGCTGCGTATATACACTATGTTTCCCTGAACAATCACGTACACCTTATTTCCTTGCTTGGTTTCTTGGTTTGGTGGTTGTTGGGTGGGATTTGAAGATTGTTGAGCCTTCTTAGGTCTCTGTAGTGCCTGTTGACCTTCTCTGGGTTGACAGGAAACCTGTTTGGAGTTGAACTTTTGGGCATAGTCTTTCTCATCGTTTTTCATTTTTGATTTGTCCTTGAACTCTGGGTTGTTGCTTGGCTACTTGGTATTTTTCTTGAGTCATTTCGTTTATACACAGTAGAATTTATATATCAGGTTGCTTTTCAGTCCATGCATTTTCTCTTTAATATATTGAAAATGCAAAACAAATAGGCATTTTACATTGCTTGGCATTTTTGTCTTCTGAATCTTTATCATTAGTTAGTGCATTTAGTGAAATATTTCATTTTACTTATGAATTGCAGAGTTTAAATTGAAAATTGCACTGTTTTTATACACATATCATTCATTGAAAAGTTAAAATTAGACTTTGCATTATATTTATATTTATTTTCTTGTAGAGTCATAATATCATGAGTTTCAATTCCATACCCTTTTGAGTAATCACGAACAATAAAATTTATGCTTTAAACTAAAATTGATTAGTCACGATTTTATTTTTAGGGTGCACAAACTAGTCTAGGATTTAGTGCCCTGAAATATGATTTTGTGAGTAGACTTCTCCAAGGAAATTAAATCAACATATGTGTCTGAGACAGGGAGTTGAGAAGTCCATTGTATAATTGGTAAGATCAGGAGGCTCCGCTCACATCGGAGTTAATCACGAGGTCATGTGAAGTTAGTTGAAGGGATAACCCTCAGATACTCGCCTAGCGTCAGAGATATTTCTGTGGATTTATTCATATTTGGGGATCTTGCTAGTACCCATACCTCTATGAGAGGTGGTGCTTTCAAGGTTTCGAGATTTTCTACCCTGCCCATACGGTAATCTAGACTTACGACTACTCGCTTGTGCATCAGTTATACAATGGTTTATTAGGTGCTTGACTTAGATATCTCATAGGTTACTTGCAGGGGTTATTCTGCTTGTACCTTGGGTCAGATAGGGGTTGGACAACACACAACCTTTATGGAATATTACCTCTCCAGGGGGATCTGACCAACTGCTTTTTAAGCCCACGAGGGCCCCTATAACTGATTATGTTACCTCCAAAATTTAGTGGGGAGTCTCAGGTACCTCTTGGACGAAACATACCTTCTTTAGTGAGGGAGGCCACTCAACCACTTTAGCCTGTTTGCATGCATATTGGCCATTTGACTTTTTGGTATGCTCTTTGATTACTAGTTAACCTTAAGAGTTTATACTAAGCTCTCTTTATCATGGATAGTGGGGTTCCTTTGGCCCCCTCATTTACTGCTACCCTCCCCCATGATGTTCATGGAGGGAAATCCGTCTGCTTTTTATAATGGTATGCAGAATTATGGTACTCAATCAATGCATTGGGTCTCTGATCATTTTTCTCATGGTATGTTTTATATGTCTTCACACTCGTCATACTATGTCTCGCCTCCTTATGAGAATACAATTTTTGGGTCTAGGGGCATGATGCCTCCTTCTTATCCCTCTCCATTTGGTGGGAGTCATATCCTTCAAACACCTCTTACGGTAGGAGGTTGGAATATTCCTTCCTACGAATCCACTATGCGAGAAGTAAGTGTCGAATTAAGAAATCATTCTACTTGTTACACTTTGTCCACGTATCCTTCTTCCACTATGTCGGTTCCTATGAAAACGTTTCCCATGGTGGACCTTTGTCTGCCCTTTGGTGTTTCATCCAGGGGGAATTATTGTTATAGTATGGGCAACCCCCCTCATGAAGTTCCTTCGTATGGGGGAAACATATATCCTCACATGAGTAACCCTTGTCATGTCTCTTTCTCTTCGCAAACAACTTCCTCGGTGTCGATGCCCTTACAACCCTTTATGTATCAGTATGGAGGAGGATACTATCCTTTCAGACAGGGACAGGGTGTAAACCAAGATCCTTATTGGCCTACAATTCCTCAAAACCAATCTTTCCTTGGACCTTGGTCTCAAATGCCACAATTCACCACTGCCACAAGTCCAATCATTGTGTGTCATACTGGTGTTATATCACCAACCTCTGATAGCCATGTTGGAGATTGGTCGATGTTGGCCCTTGACCAAGTTTTGAGGATCCTTGGTCAGGTTTGACCTATTTTTGGGACTTCGACAGGCTGTCAAAGGAGGATTGAAAGACAAAGCGGAGATAACGGGATATCGACCCCTTTTAGGGCCCTTTTGGGAATTCAATATTATGTAATGGGTATGGGGATATCATCCCATGTGTTTACACATGTTTAGGCCCATTTTATAATATATAAATAAGTAGCTAGGAGATGTAAGAAGAGGCCAGTGTGTTAAGTTCGGTAGTTCGATCTGTGTGATTGAAAGTGCTAAGTGATGAGTAGAGATTACTGTTGTGCATATTGTATGAGGCTTGCAGAGCTCAGTGCAAGCGAGTGTAAGAGATTGAGAAGAGGCTTAGTGTTTTAACCTAGCCTAGGGAAGGAGGATCTAGCGAGGTGCGCAGATCCCCTGTCCTCTACGGAGTAGGTTTTTTGTGGCTTTGTGCATGTAACTGATTGAAGAAGCTAATAAAGAAGACAAAGAGTTGGTGGACGTAGCCCCAGGGTGGGGGTGAACCATGTACATGTTGTGTTTCTCTACTTTGTTCTATGTATTGATGTGTTTATATGTTAACTTGGTTAGTGCTTCGATATTGATGAATGGTAGATAGATATGTTAATGCTATGTGCTTAATAGTATGGATGAATACTAGATCTAGCTTATGTGGATGTGCTTAGTTCTTGAATATAGTAGATCTGGTTAAATACTGCAATTCTCTGTAATTAGGGTTTAACTACGCTGTAAACTAAGACTGGATATTGATGAACTAAAAATGCTAAGTGCCTTGTTAAGGTGTTACAGTCACAGATCTGTGTCCCAGCTAAGGTTGCAGACACTGGAGTCCTGCAACCACCCCTGCCTCTACCTCTGCTGAGACTTCATCTTCTTTGCAGGTGTTGCCAAAAGGGTCGGTATTTAGGTTTTTTTTGGTGTGCTATTGTAGAGTTGAACCCTGGGTCTGCCCCTGTGCCAACAAATGGTTCTGTTGTAAGGACTAAAACTGTGATTGCTGGGAACTAAGGAAAGAGAAGCTTTGTGCGAAGATCCGACCTGAAATTGTGAAATATCTGTGCATAGATCTGTCGCTCTAGTGCGCAGTATTCTACTTGATCTATGAAGCTATGTGCTAATAAAAGAACTCAGATGTGAAGAAAAGAGGTAAGATCTGAAAGCTTTGTGCTTTGAGAAAGATAAAAGTGAGAATTTGTTTCTTAAAGAGGTAAGATATGCAAGCTCTGTGCTCTGATAAAGGTAAGAATAGTGAAAAGCTTTAGATCTTGAAGCTTTGTGCTTTGCTGAAGATTAGATTAGTGGAAATTTTTGTTTCTAAAGAATGGATCTAGGTATGTTTCATAAGATTTGTCCTAGCTTGAAAACTAGGGCATTGATAGATGAAAGAATATTTGATATGAGCAGATATGATAAGAATAATGAAAGATATGTTATACATATGCATAGAGAGAATTTTTGGACTAACAAATGGATGCAGGATCCTAGAAAGAATTTTTTGCAGGTTAGTTGCTATGATCCTAGTGCGCAGTACAAGAAAGGTTGGGGATCATTTAAAAGAATACGAGGATTAAGCCTTTGTTATAGTTGCAGAATATCAGGACATCTAGCTAAGGAATGCCCTGGGAGAAGATCTCATTGTTTTTGTTGTAGAGCTATGGACCATGAAGTATTGGATTGCCCTAGAATGATTGCTAAGGTTGAAAGAATGAATATGAACCAAGAAAACCCTAAGGCAAATCTAGAAACTGAGACTATGGAAGAAACCCAGAAAGAATCAGAGAAAGCATTTCTACAGATGAAAGAAACCCTGAATGACCACCGACATATCAGCTTATCAGAGATCTTCAAAGAAAAAGAGTGCATTGAAGAAAGAATAGGAGACTTCAACATTGATTGTGTTCTGGATGAGGAAACACAGGTGACTATCATGATAGAAAGAACTTGGGAAATTTTAGGGGAGCCTGCTATGATTGCTTCATTGGGAGGAATAAGATTATTCAGAGGAAAACTGATAACCCTAGGTGGAAGACTTACCTAGATATCTATGAATGCCAATGGAACTTCGACAAAGGAATATTTTGAAGTTGTTAAATTTATTGAGAACAACGCTCCATTTACTATGTTACTAGGAAAGCCTTGGATTGAAAGATATCAGACCATAAGGAAGGAAGAAGAAGTCTTAGAGAAGAAGAAGCAAGAGTTGAAATATTTCATGACTAGGAGGATTGCACAGTTGATTGAAGAACATGAGAACATATCGAAGCTACTTAGGACCAGAGACTTGGATGTCGAAGAAGATTTGCAGACGACTGAAGTACCAATCCAAGATAGAGAAGAAGTATTACCCTTGAATCTTAGGAAATAATCTCAACAACGCAAAGTTACTATGCCAAAAGAAGACAAGAATCAGAATGGAAAGAGGAATAACGAGATGAATCTCACCGAAAAGAAGGCTCGAAAGCTTAGAAAAAAGAGAGCAAAGATCGAAAAGTTAGAGAAGGGTCCAGAGGGAAGTTCGCAAAGGGAAAATTTACAAAACTGGAACTTCGCCGGGATATCAGAACAGTGTCACATGGAACTTCTCCATGGCGAAGCAATATAGCCACTGGGAATAGTATAACCATTAGAACAACACCCCGAATGGGTAGAAAGGAATTTATGGTCCGATAGCTCGCCATCAGACCATTGGGACCATGCCGCAACATACAGAACCAAGTTAATGGAGGCTTCTCACCCGTTGGAAAGATTCGTTACTTAGTTATCGATTTATTCTGTCGAACCTTGCACCAAGAACACTTTTGCTAACCGTGAATCTAAGTCCGCATATTATTTGATTCCGCACACTATCACCATCTGTCCCTTTGCATTGACTAGTTACTCTTCAAACCCAAGAGATTCAACCACGAGTGCGTATTTCTGAAGAACTTAGCGCAGTCAAAGAGTCTATGAAGGAGGTACTCATTGACCTCATGACTGAAAGAGTAATTTCTGAAAGAGTAATGTTTGTGTGTGTACAAGTGTCGTCGACGAGAGAAATGCAAGCCTCTCCGTCGACTGCTCGCGGATCCGAGCCATCCCGACCAACAACAGAGAAGAGAACCAAGCACAAAGATGAACTAGAAAATGTGAAGCTGATACCGACCATATTGCCTGATTACATCCCACCTCTGGCCGACATGGTGAGTCGAGATAGTGTGCCAAGAGATTTTGAGTACACCATGGTTACTGTGTACCTCCCAAAGGGGATACATGCAGTAAGAGCACAGTGGGACAAGATCACATCGTTGAAGTTTAGCGACTTCAACCTCGGAGATCGCAAGAATCATAGCATGCTCGCCCCATACAAATACTTGACCAGGACGAAGGGGAAGAATTTGAAGATAATACCTCAGCCGTGGACGATGAACCTCACGCAGTCCACCCTGCTGAATGTAATGAAAATCCCACACTTCCGAAGGCACCAGGAAGTTAACTCCTGTGTCAAGATAATACTTTCATGTTACCATGGAGGCTACTTATGGCTCGACCACTGTATAACAGTTGATCCGACATTGATCCATAGGATCACAGGATTGAGTATGCAAGGATGTGATCCACAAGAATTCTATCCAGGAAATGCCACATATCGCTCACTAGCACAGAAGATCAAGGATACATACGACGATGTTGAGAAGGGGACGTGAGGCTACATGGTAGCTTCCATCCAGAATGGTGCAGTGTGCCTAGCATGTTAGTTAATTGCAGGAAAGCTAGTATGAAAGAATCAACCCACACAGGTCACAAGCTTTGTCGTTGACCTTGCAGGGAAGTGCATGGAAGGTCTACAGATGAACTGGGCGAAGTACATAGTTAATCAGATTGAACTGGACTGTCGCGAAGCACAGGATCAGGGATATGAATTCCATTTTAGCTATCTTCTGATACCCATCATGTTTGATTCTTGGGAAATGCCAGAAGGTGCGACCTTCCCGAACATCAAGACATTCGATCCGCTTACTGCAAAGTTCACCACGCTCTAGTACTCAAGAGATATGAGAAAACAGTGGCAGTCGAACTCTTTTTTTCACACATATTACCTCCAGCTGAAGAGAGCCATCAAAGTTGAACCTCACATGACTCCGAACACCCTACAGAAGTTCCAGCCCTTGATGAAGTTCTGCGCAGATCAACACTTCATCTACATTACAACGCGAGCATATGAGCATAAGGAGGAGCTTCAGTCATACTACAAGCTCACAAAAGAGGACCTTGAGGAGATCACAAAGGACTGGTCAGTAGAACTCCTTATTCCCATAGACCCTGCAAATATTTTTAACCCTAACAGCCTAAAGACCACGCACAAAGAACATGATACACCCGGACCCAGCAGAAGGAAGAAGATCGAAGAGGTCCAAGACTTAAGCAACGCCTCAGGCAAGACTGCTTCAGTATCACCTGATCGAGGGGGTGATGACGAAGTAGAAGTGATAAATGGCAAAGAAGATGAACAGAAACAAGGCGAAGTAACACTGCCTAGAGATGAGACCGATCCCCTGAAGAAGATGAAGGTTTCTCCCCCGAAACCTTCTTCCCGGAAGAAATCTAGAGCCACTGTGACCAAGATGCAAACTATACTCACTACCAATCATTTTGACTTCATCATAGCAACCCTAAACGATGCCTCACAAGAAATCATGGAGAAATAAGAAGTCAAGCAGGAGGAAATGTACGAAAGAATTGAGGTCAAACTTCGAGGGGTTTAGCAAGCCCTTCAGTTCAGTTGCACAGTGTCAACTGCGCCCCTGCCATCAAGAGAACCAGAGTTGGGAGATGAGTCAGCCCAACTCCGTCGACTAGCAGATGCAACCGAAGCTTGCCTTTGTCAAGCACAAGAAGAAACAAAACAAGCCACCCAGGGCTTGAAGCAAGTGCAAGGAGTACTCATAGAACAACGCCAACTTGTAGAGAAGGAGAAGGTTTCTCTCCAGATGAAGTTTGAAAAGGAGAAAATACAGATGCAGCAAGAAAAGGAACAGTTTATTGCAGAGAAAATTGAAGTGAAAGAAGCAGTCAATAGAGCACTTCACTCTATGAAATTCTTAGAACCACAGGCAGAAGACTGAGTCACACATCAAGTAGAGCAGCTCGTAGAATCTATTCAACAACTACAACAAAGAATAGTAGACTTAGAGCTCTGCACAATGCTTGACTTTCCATAGGATGTAAGGGATCAAAGAGAAGCAATTGCTCAAAGCGCAGTTGAAAGAATCAAGGGCCTCACCATGGAATGTAAGAAATTGAGTGATCGCACTGCCCAGATGTATGAGCGACTCACTGAGAATCCAGAACTGAAGACATTGGAGTCACAGCTCCAAGAGGTGAAGTATCAAGCAAAAACAATACAGGCACAGTTGAAGTCCTTGTCAGCTGTTGAAAGGATGAAGAGATCCCAAGAGCAGCGCACTGCCCAGCAACAGGTCCACACCAATCAGAACAAAGTCATGGAAGTGACTCAGAGGCTCCAACCTGTATAGGATGAGGCTTACCAATTGTTCACAAAGATCGAAGGCCGAGGAGTAGAACTGGAGCAAGTTGTCACTGCAGTTGAACAACGCCTAGAGGGACCTGTCAACGAAGCTGTTATCCAGGAGTTCGCTGAACATGAGGTCATGGCACAACAACAAGTCAAAGAAGCTCAAGCCAAGCTTGAGGTTTTTGAGGCAGAATTATCCAGATCAGAGTGACTCAGGATGAGTCACAGGTGAGTGTTGGGGGCATGCTGGCCCTTGACCAAGTTTTGAGGATCCTTGGTCATGTTTGACCTATTTTTGGGACTTCGACAAGATGTCAAAGGAGGAACGCAAGACGAAGCGGAGATCGTGGGATCTCAACCCCTTTTAGGGCCCTTTTTGGGATTCGAGATTATGTAATGGGTATGGGGATATCGGCCCATGGGTTTACCCATGTTTAGGCCCATTTTGTAATATATAAATAAGTAGCTAGGCGATGTAAGAAGAGGCCAGTGTTCTAAGTTCGGTAGTTCGATTTGTGTGATCGAAAGTGCTAAGTGTTGAGTAGAGATTGCTTTTGTGGATACTGTATGAGGCTTGCAAAGCTCAGTGCAAGCGAGTGTAAGAGATTGAGAAGAGGCTTAGTGTTGTAACCTAGCCCAGGGAAGGAGGATGTCATGAGGTGTGCAGATCTCCTATCCCCTACGGAGTAGGGTTTTTGTGGCTCTGTGCATGTAACTAATTGAAGAAGCTAATAAACAAGATGAAGAGTTGGTGGACGTAGACCCAGGGTGGGGGTGAACCACGTACATGCTGTGTTGCCCTGCTTTGTGCGATGTATTGATGTGTTTATATGTTAACTTTCTTAGTGCTTTGATATTGATGAATGGTAGATAGATATGTTAATGCTATGTGCTTAATAGTATGGATGAATACTATATCTGGCCTATGTGGATGTGCTTAGTGCTTGAATATAGTAGATCTGGTTAAACACTGCAATGCTCTGTAATTAGGGTTTAACTACGTTGTAAACTAAGACTAGATATTGATGAAATATAACTGCTAAGTGCCTTGTTAAGGTGTTACAGTCACAGATATGTGTCCCAGCTAAGGTTATAGACACTGGATTCCTACAACCACCCTTGCCTCTACCTCGGGTGAGACTTCATCTACTTCACAGGTGTTGCCGAAAGGGTCGGTAGTTAGGGTTTTGTTGGTGCATTTTTGTAGCGTTGAACCCTGGGTCTGCCCCTGTGCCAACAGTCAAAAACCTCTGTGATTCATGTTGAAGACCTGCAACAAACCACTGCAATTCATGTTGGGGGCACAAGTCCAGTCACTGCGTCTCATACTAGCATTATATCACCAACCTCTGCTAGTCATGTTGGAGATTGATCGACAACCTCTGTAAGTCATGTTGAAGACCTGAAACCAGTTGTTGCAAGTCATGTTGGGGGCACATGTTTGGTCACTGTTATTCACACTGCACATCCATCACCAACCTCTGTTAGTCATGTTCAGGATCCATCACCAACCTCTGCTAGTCATGTTCGGGATCCATCACTTGGAGATTTGCTACTAGCCTCTGCAAGTCACGCTAGGAGCATGTCACCAGCCATTGCAAGTCATGCTGGGGGCATTCATATGATTGAGAAGCCTAGACGTCTCAGACGTAAGCCTATATTCTTTTGCAGGATTTGTGAAGGAAGTCACCTTACTCGTTTATGTCCTGTTACTGTTGGGATACCAGAAGTGTGGGGCTCACCTAAGGACCCTTCGGGTTCTGAGGCATCTATGGTTTCACAACACTCTGTTCCTTATTTGGTTGATACAATAGTCATGTCGATGCAATCTTCGGCTGACACCCCTTTCCCTTTAGGGTTTGATGCATCCTTTGACCTTGTTGTCTCACATCTCGTTCAACCCATGGTCATGTCGATGCAATATTCGACCGACACCTCTCCTATGTTCATGGGTGATGCACCTGTTGACCTTGTTGTCTCACATCCTATTCAACCAATGGTTGAGGAAGTGGTTGTATCAATGCAATATTCGATTGAACCCACTCTTCTCTCGAAGAGTGACAAGTCTAAGGAAGCGGTCGTGCCAATGAAAGTTTTGGTCAATCTTGCTCTTCTGGTTCTGGTTCTATACCTTCTATGCCATGTCCTTAGCATTTCTATTACTTCACCTTATGAACAAGAGAGAGTTTTACTCTTCACGAGTTCTCTCCCTCCAAGTCTTGATGAGGTTCCCTTTGATTGGGATGTTCTTGTGGGGTATCCAATGCCTCCGCCTATGTCTTTTCCAGGAAGAGACATTATTTGATATAACATGGAGACGATAACCTCTGTTAGCACTTTGTCCTCCTCAACTTGGAAAGCTTTGGGTCTTCCCAAGCTTATGTTAGTTCTTCGTAAGATACTGAAATTCCATAGAAGGTACGCAAAGCAGCCTTGGCCTCCACTGTGACATGCCGCCTAGAATCTCCCTAATGAGTTTGAGTTAAGCTCTTTTCCGACTCATTCAAAAGCGAAAAGATTGCTGAGTGATTTGTCCCTTTCACACTCGTTAAATTGGACTTGAAAGGTTGTGAGTCTTAGTTAAGCTCTTTTCAGAATCCTTTTCTAAAAAATGAAAATATTTCTGAGTGATTTGTCCCTTTCACACTCATTAAATTGGATTTGAAAGGTCATGAGTCTTAGTTAAGCTCTTTTTTGACTCGTTACCAAAAATAGAAAAGATCGCAGAGTGAACTTGTCTTTTTCACACTCGTAAATTGGATTTGAAAAGACGTCTATTTGGCACAAGTTTATCCCTTTTTCACACCAAGTAGACTAAAAGACATAAAAAAGGACATTTTTTGGCGTTAAGTTGTGATTGCATCTCATGCCCTCGCTTGCAGTATTGAGCCTTTAGCTAGTTCTCACTTTGTGCTATAAACTGTTTCCTAAGCAATTTTTGCATCCTCAACCAAGCAGAGCCTTGTTTATATCCTTCACAATTTGACACCTTATACCCTGGAGGGAACATCACCCTGAGTGTCCATCTCCTGCATGCATTTCCTTGCATTGAGCATAGGTACATTCCATTGTTGGAACTAGTTTTTCTTACTTGCGACACTCGTTTCCTCCTCTGTATCATAGAATTCATTTGTTATGAAAAAACAAAAAAAGACGGGTGGGAAGGGAGTACTATATTATAATTGGCAACAGTCGTGTTTCCTTTGAACAAAGCACAAAATTATTGAGTCCTCGTGTCATCATAATTTTGGGTTTAGCATGGCCTTAGAAACTTGATCTCATTACAGAGTTTTCTCTACCGACTGGTTACTCTTCCAGTCCCTATAGAGAACATTATTGATGCCTCCTGCATCTAATAGTCACATCATTGAGTCTATGCTGCCAGAATCCACCATATGTCTCATGCTCTTGTTCAAAGAAAGTCTATCAACTTGTGTCAGCCAGTCCTCAGAACTCTTGACTTTGCATGTCGGACATACCCTCAATTTGTCTTAGAATCACATGATACTATGGTCGTATCATGCACCCTGGCCCTACTTTCATCATTGGTAGGTCACCTTGACCCCAACAATCGACATTTCATCATTGGTCGTTGACTAGGTGGTTTCCCTTGTGTTCTACGACAAGACATCTATTCACACTTTGGGATTCGTGCAGTGTTTTGGATGCCATTAGCCTTATTGGTGGTTTCCTTGCCTTTGTCAGCAATTTTCATCATTGGCTACTATTCAGAGGGTCTTTTTCGTGTATTTCTTGCATTTGGCACACACGAAACACGCACAAGGTCGTTGGTTCGTGAACATGTTCTTCATCCGATCTCCACCAAATTATGAAGCTCTTGTTTTGTTCCTCGTGTTGACTGATGAGAGATGCCTTAATTCTCTTCTTTCAGTGAGTCTCTTTCCATCGACTTCAGCTCATTTATTCTGGATATGGGACCTAGAGTTTTATGAACACCTTGAGACTTGTAGTCATTAGTGGCATGTTCTCTTGCCATTAACAGATGGGAATACATCAATGTCTCCTGATCAATGGATTCCTCAGGTGTTTGACATTGACTCCTTTATTCACACTTGTAGGAATGTACTCGGTGCCTTGATACCTACTTTCATTATTGGTAGGATGTCTTGCATTTGTTAACGATATACCTCAATGACTGGTAATCAAACGATGTCTCATTGTGTTTGACCTCAACTCCTTTATTCACATAATGTAGACTTGCACCTTTGGCAGATGTGTAGAAGACTTGAAGAAATAACTATGTGGTTGCTGCTTTCCTGAGCGGTTGCTTCATTTTCATTGGACCAACACCTATTTGACTACAGTAATCATGGGACATCAGATTATACTCCATCGTATACAGATATCTTCATATTCGTTTTGAGACTGGTTCTATTGGGCCTTGTTCGTGATTATGACAACTTTGGCATATAACCGCATTTGTATTTGCCTATTCATGGCCATGGACACATATTTGGTATATTTTCCACATGGATCTACATTGTATTCTATTGGCATCCATGTATGTAAAGTCAACACAAAATGTAATGAGCAACTAGTCTTTCCAGCTGGGTTTACACCACTCCACTTCTGGGTTATTTATAATGTATTTCAGCCATCGTAGATACTCCTCTGATCTCACACATTAGGGGGCATCTGTTATAGCAAGATTTGCCTCACCATTGCTATCTTGCACAGAGGGCCTTTTTCCATTTCCCTATGCAGACTTGTCATCCCTTTTTGATGAATCCAGAGCTAAAAATACATTTTTCCACATATACGCACCCTATCTACTATACAACATGTGTATATGCAGGCTGCTCCACTACAACCCGCGTACATCGAGATACATCGAGATTTGTGCCAAAAAATACAAAAATGAAGTTGGGTTTCCATGTCACGACAGGAGATCTCTAATCCTTGGCCTTCCATATACTGGAAATGTTATGACTTGGCCCTTGAGTTGCATTTTGAAGGCTATAAGAACACAATTCCAAGCTATGGAAAAGAAGAGAAAGCATTCAACTTTGAGAGAAAAGTTACTCTGGAGAATTACTTCATATTGAGTCTGCATCCCTTTGTCCCTCAAGTCCGAACACAGTGTTCAACCCCCAAGCTCTTTCCCTATTGTTGAGAGAACCTCACTGTCTCTTTTCTATGAGCTTGCCTTTGGTGGAGGATTGAAGTGGTGGAGGCCCAGTTGGAAGGAACTTGGTTTCTTGGTTTCGAACCGTGCTGACATGGAAGTCTGTAATGTTTTCACTTCTGGTGATCATTTATTAATAGAAATACTCCTTTCCCATCCAATTGGTATCGTGCAAATATATGATTATTATCCATGGGCATATTTGTAATGTTTATTAATGGATTATGCTATCTAATGTGTTAACCCCTTTATATTATCACTATATACTTGCTCTGCTTGTTTGTTGAGAACTTGTTGCAGGTACAAAGCTTTGGGTCAAAGTACTCAACAGTGGAACATCATCGAACATTGGAACGAGGTAGGCTTCTTTCTTATCTCGCTTGCACATTGGTTTATATAGCATATGTTGGAATTGAGTAGATTTATGCAGACATACTTGTTTGTTGTGGTTTACCCTGGCCATAGAGAGTTTTTCCCTCGTAACAAGATGATGGATAGGGCTCACCATACCACACATTAAATGCTTTGTGATGAGGGTTCCACTGTCAAAATTCAATTCTTGGGTGTATGAGAGGGATTTAGTTGGTAGGGAATGAGTTTTTCTTTTCTTTTGAGCCATGTCTAGCATGGTTAATAGTGAAAGAGGTGTTCATAATTTTGGGTGGGAGCGACAAGTCACGACAAAAGTTGAAAGTGATGCAACATGCATTATATTGCAAGTGAAGTAAAATATGGTGTGACACACATTGTATCAAAGTGGAAGTGAAATGTTTTGCGACACGACGCAGAGAAGCAAACTTCATGTAGTTGTGGAAAGGAGAAAAATTGTACAAGTTCTGAAAGGATTTCAAAGTGAAAAAACAACTTGCACAAAGATTAAGAGAAAATTGAAGCAAGATTTAAGGAGCATGGTAGAATTAGAGGGAAAAGAAACAAGAATAACATCTTAAGCAAAAAAATCATGGTAGAATTAGAGGGAAAAGAAACAAGAATACCGTCTTAAGCAAAAAAATCTCCAAAGTCCAAAAATACCATGTACATTGAAGTTAATCAAAATTTGGAAATCCAAACAAAATAGTCGGAGCCCCAAGCTATTTTAGCCTCCCGTAGGTGCTAAAGTCAAAAATAGTGTGGGGGTTGTTGCTAGCTTGACAAGTATATATATACTTTAATGACAATCAACAATCTTCTTAGTATATTTCTAAAACTTGACTTGTCAATTTGAAAAGGGAATTGTCCTCTCCAACATAGTATGTGTTGAGGTTGATTTGAGTGAAGGCCTACAAGATCATATCATAACATAATGTGGATACCATCATTGGTTCCATGCCTTGAATTATGAGAATATGATTTTTCATTATAGCACTTGCCAGTGAAAAAGCCATGTATAGAATTCATATCTAGCATCGCTATTCCCTCTAAGAAAAAGAGTTAAAAGCACCAAACCCAAAGGATAAGGATTTCAAGAGAAGAAATCTCTAAAGGAAACACCCAAACCGCATGTTGAATGGCTAAAACTAGTAACATCTTAATAATAATATAATAATAATCTAATTTTAAGGTCACGACCAAGCGAGACACCAAATTGGTGTACGAGACCCCCTTGTTTGTGGGACAAGGGACCCCCTCTGCGCAACGATTTAATTGCTAAAGTCTACAGAGGTATATATACCCTACCCCCTTATGGATTTGAACATGTGACCTCCAAGGAGGAAACAAATGTTCTTAACCATTAAGCCCACTCAAGTTGTAACTAAAAAGATATAGTCTTCCTTAAAAAGTTGCTTTGTGAATACGGTTGCAATGCCTTTCCCTTCTATATATTTAATCACAATTCAAAACTCCTCCAATCAATAAAAAAGCAAGGAAAATAATTTATTTCTCCATCTAATTTAGATATAGTACCCTATCAAACATAAACCATTTGGTTCACTAAACAAAAGAAACTCGAGACCTCTCGCAACCAAAGCATGAAACAAAACTCTAAAGCTGAAAGGCCTCCCACGGACATTTCAGACTTTACACTGCGATTGTAGAGTCGTTTTTGAACTCAACTTTATCATCAATAACGCAATGGATCAGAAATTAAATAATTCTTATATGGGACCCCTCTCTTATATATGCACCAGTGGTCTAGTGGTAGAATAGTACCCTGCCACGTTACAGACCCGGGTTCGATTCTCGGCTGGTGCATTATGGTCTAGTATTTTTTCGTTTTCGAGTTGGTTGGTTGAAGGTTCAGGTATCGTGCTTTTGAGAATACCCAGTTATCGCGTCCTTTTCGCGCTGTAACTGAATCTGAAGATTGAGTACATCGGTTCCATATACATTTCATATGAAAGACAAACAAACATAGTTATATTTATAAAGAATGGAAAAAAAAGAAAGAATGAAACATAATTATATTAATAAAATTATTAATTATTAATAATTTTATTAGCCATTTCACTTTTGTTAACTTCATTGTTTTACTCTCTCTAGACCCCTCCATATAAAAGGACTTTTGTTAACTTCATTGTTTTACTCTCTCTAGACCCCTCCATATAAAAGGATGATGATGCATAAGCATTTTGTCTCCTAAGCTAATCTTGTTGAATAGGTCTAGTTTACCATGGGAGTGGGTTCCCTAAGCTTGAAATATTGTGATTTCCTATGTTTAATTTCAGAGGGATTCCATAGGATAAGGTATATTGGAATGTAATTGAATTTGTTTTGTTAAATAGATCTTGATAGAATTGTGGGATTAGAAATATATTTGTTTTGTTAAATAGATCTCGATAGAATTGTGGGATTAGAAATATATTGAGGATTTTGTGGATCTAAAGGATCTTAAAGATTGATTGCATACTTTAGGGAGTATGATTAGCATTTGAAATTGATTGATAATTCAGAGGTCTTTTTTAATTATGTAAGCCTACAAGCAATAAAGGCATGTGTGTATAGGCTGCGATAGAGAGGAGAATGGAAAGAGTGTGAGGAAGAGGGTCAGGTGTGGTCAAAAGGTCGAGCAAAGGTCAAGTAATTGTAAATCAAGTCTGGAGAGGGAAAGGCCTTGTCTAAATTCATTTACCGATTCATTAATAGAAATCTGATGTTTGTGGGTTCTTTGATCTAGGTGGATATCGGTGGCCACCCACCTTTTCCAACTCGCTCAAAACCGTTTTCTAACAATTTTGGCAATTTACTATTTGTAGCAGTTATTAACTTCCGGGGCCATTTTGAGGGCCTAAATGAAGTTTTTCAAGATCGAGCTTCTCAATAATACTCAAATGATTTGATTGAGCCCCCAAAATGAATCTCCTTGACGATACCTTTCCAACGAGCTATCGTACGCCCCAAACGGAGATCGTATGCCAAAGTTACGCCCTCAGGAAGTTGATACACCAAACTACCCAAAATGGGGTCCACAAAATTGTTGGCTTTTCATCTTTCGGGGTTAGGGTTTTGGATTTTCTTTATGATAAAAAGGCCTTTGGAGCCTCATTGTAAAATCATCTTCTCACGGATGCGAGTAGCCATCACATCTCTTCTCAGAGATAAGTTGTCACCATTCTAGCGAGTCTTTCACTCTGTATTTTTAGTCTTTGTACATTTTCACTCATTAATAGAAAATTGTGTATTACTGTATCTTTGTGTTTATGGTTGCATCTCTGATACATTTCTGTTATATTATTGGATATCCAAGATATCTCTGTACATTGCTTTATTATATCTCCGCTCTCATTTCGTGTCGAAAATAATCCGAATCATTCTTTGTCTGTATGTGAATATTGATTTGAATTTATCTCTGTGTTAGACAGTTCTCTAACTTAAAACGTGCATGTTCCAGTTTCCACATGGTTAAAATATTCATAATGGAGGAGACAAATCATAATCAATCATCGATCATCGAAGAGATCGATGATCCTGAGGATTTGAGGATAGATCGGTTTGAATTGATAGCAATTTGAAGTTGAATCAAGGATAAATAGAGTTAGAATCCAACTCTATGCACATGCGAGTTAAAGGTTGAGTCGAAAAACATTCAAAGAGTAGAGTTAAACCCTTTGTAGGCATCAAGGAACAAGAGCCATCAAATCAAGACAAAGAATCAATCGGGAGCGTTGATTTCATCGGACCGAAATATTGTTTGTATGTGTTTTATAGATTGGACGATTGAGATTGAATTTGGAATGTGTCTTATCCAGATTGACAATGGAAGCCGATCCTTCGAATGGAGTCCGATATGACGAGGAAGTGCCAGTCTAAAATACTTTCAGAGTAGTGTATTTGGAGTCAAAGTCTGAAGGAAACTCCGTCAAAGGTAGCCTGATCAATGGTGTAGATCGATCGGGGGAGTAGAGAGATCAATGATAATCATGAGTTCGCGTGGAAGTGTTAGAGTGGTTGTCTAGAGGTTCGAAAGGAGCAAAGTGTTACTCCGACCAACAATCATGATTATTTTGGAGTAGCTTATATCGACAGATCAGAAGCGGACGCTAGGTGGCATCTTATTGATCATCGAAATGAAGCCTATCAGAGTCTATGGAGTCTAATAGTTGAAGAAACTCTGACAAAAGGATTCTGATAGACAACTAATATCTATTCGGAGTTGAATAGATCAACGACTACCATAGTGACTTGTAGAAGTTGACAGAGACCAGGACATATGACATCAGTGAATGAGAAGTGGATACGTGTCAGCGAAGAACATAGATGAAAAAGTGACACGTGGAGGTTGGATCCATGAATGAAAATTTGGCACGTGCATTCATGTGTAAGTCTCTTGAAGAAGACTTGGCACAATGGGAGTGAAGGTTGGTGATCTGTGACCGTATATCTAGATTGATCGACGGTGTAGAATCTCACAACTATTCAGAGTTCGAAAAGGAACATGCAAGCATTCAAAGTCTATGTATTCAGAACACTGTAAGTTTCAAGTATTGAGAGACTCCGAAAAGAAGAGTCTGATAGCTATGGTGAATTAAGCACTAATTGGTTAGTGCTTGGTCATGGATGCAAGTCACATGGGTAATTGTGAAACACCTTTGGGCTAGACTAGTTCCAAGCCTTGCGTGTTGATCATAGCCCGAGGTTATAGCTCCATGTTCTATTAGATGAAAGGGGCTCGAGAGTTAATGAAAAAGAGACCCACACCATTGTATGAACTCTTGGTCACAACACCAGGGTTTTATGAAGGAAGGGGCTCTGACTGTAGCTAGAACAAAGATCAAAGAACACATGTACAACTTGAGAGTGTTGCACGAGATAAGGGAGAATTTCATATGAAATTCTCAAAACAAAAAGATTACTTGTCGAATCTAAGAACTATGGAAGAGTTCTATAAATGAAGGATTTCTGGGCCCGAATGTAAAATAGAGGAACAACTTGACTTCCAAGAAAAACAAAATTTAATTCCATAATTATGCATTTGTGGGTTTAAGGCCGGGAGGTCATCATTTTTGGCATCAGAGTAGGAAATTTATTTTTCTTGTGTATTTGATTTCAGATGAAATACCTTAAATGAACGGAGTTCATTTTTGGTATCAGAGCGCATTAATGCTCTTTGAGAAAATTTGCATACAGAGAACAATTCAAATAGAGAAATTGAATTGATTCAAAGGGGAGCATGTACAGAGGAGTGAATGAGAATATTATAGAGGCATTGTGATAGGGAGTTTCCCATTCAAGTGCAATGAATGTGGAAGAAAAGATCATGAATATATCTTGCAAGTAATGGTTAAAATTTTATGATGATAACTCTGGTGGAGATATAATTTGTGATTGTAGGTAGCATAAGAAAATGATAGCAGCCAATACAACTAGAGGAGTTGTGATAGAGAGCATGTGGAGCTCTTAGAGGATAAAGAGGAGCTTGTGGCAGAACCTTGCAACAAGGGATGTTGTAAACACTTCTAGTTGATATTGGAAGTAAGTGAAGAGAACAAGCAGATGTTCTCAAGGGAAAGTGAGAAAAGGTGTAGAAGCTAGAGAGGAGCATAGAAGCTCAGGAGGTTCTAGGACACATAACCAAAAGGATACAATCCAGAGAGGAGAAGAGAAGCTCAGGAGGTTCTAGGGGAAAAAACCAGAAGGATACCAAGAGGTCAAGCTCAAGAGAGAAGCTTGAGTTGGTATTAGGTAGCAAATGAGGAGGTTTGCTTCAAAGGCTTGATGCAACTCACAATGGAGTAGGAAAAGTTCACAAGAGAGGAAATGGAGATGACTATTGATGGCCATGTCATAGTTTCAAAGAGAATCCACAACCAAAATGCCAAAGCAGTTGGAAAAAGAAAGATAAGTCAGAAAGAGTTTGACAAAGAATTTGCTGAGATGAAGGAAAGACTCAACATAATTTTGGAGTTGCTACAGGAAAGTGAGGAAAACTAGAGATGGGGATGGAATGTGAAGAAGAAATTCAAGTGGATTGTAATGCAATTGTTTTCTAGGAAGATGAGGAAAATCTTGAGGATCTTGAAGCATAGGTTGAGTGCTTGGATGAAGGGAGAGAAGCTTGTTGACGGGCGAAATTGACCGTCCGTCAACTGAGAGAGTGGAACCGGTCCGGGGTTGTCTAATAACCCAAGCTGTTTGGGATGAACCACCCTGACGGGTTTAGCGGCTCCGTTAGCCGATCTAAGGTCCTAAGAGAACAAAAGAAAACTAATCTAAACTAACTAATCTAACTAAAACAATTAAAACTAACTAAACTAACTAAAACTAAATAAAACAAACTAAACTAACTAACAATAAATAAAACAAACTAATACACTAATCTAATTAAAACAAATTATTAAAACAAACTAAGCTAATCTAACTAACTATATATATACAAACTACTAATTATTACTATACTAACTACTAATTGAAATATAACTTATTTACAAAATATACAATATCTACAATTCACAGATTTAAATAAAACCTGAAAAACTCATTTGCTTTCTGCCCTAAGACAGAGAAAGATATTTTTATTGATTTTTTGATTTTATGAACAAGAAATAAAACTTACTGAAATTAAACAATCTAATATACTAACTACACATATATCTAACTAACAAATATACTAAACAAATAAACAACAAACAGACCTGGAAACGCTCCATATTTGCCCTGTGTATGATGACTGTGCTAGCAGATCGGAGGAAGGAAACTCGCACCGAATAATCCTGAAGCTTCTCGTAAACGATACGCTGCGATGCTCTGCAAGTTGAATACAAGACAAACAAGACATAAAAGAAACAACAATCTTATAATTTACAAATCTCTACAATTAGATAAACCTGTATGCAAAGATTTATAGATGATAGTTCAGTTAATGAAGAAGAGAAATCTTCCATTCATAAGATGAACTAAGTAATTGCTGTACTCTTAGAATTAGTGAAAGAAAATAGACATGGATCACATTAATTCAATCATATCATTTTGCAAAGACCGTGATAGCTAAAGTAGTCACTAATCAAATACAAATTGATAGACATAAACATAAAACAAAAGATTGATATCATGAAAAGCTAAAGCTGTAACAGAACATCAATTTATGTCTCTGTTTGTATTAGAATTCCATATCCTTCTTCTCCCACGAATGAGGATGATCATTATTACAAAAATAATAAGTATTTAAAGGTTTTCCACAGGGTAAAACCTCCCTGTGGAAGTTATAAAACAGTTTACATGAAATCTGGGAGATATCCCAAAATTGCCTAAACTAGGAAATCAAAATGAAACTAAAATATCTAAATATCCTCTAAACTATCCATCAAATCCAATGCAATTTCGAACTCATCTGAAACAGGCCAAAAATAGACAAGTTAGAGAGATATTTTATTAATAAAACAATAAAAATCTAATTCCACAGACTTAGCTACAGAATCATCTGATTCTGTAGCTAGTCTAAAATAATATACAGAATCAGAATTGAAATCAAATCAAATCTTTTAAGAAATTCCATTCAATTGACATCCAATAATTACTTGAGAACGAATCATAGATTGAAACTGTTATTCTATTATGAACTCAAACAAGATACATATCATTTAACCGAGTACATAGATAGCAATACTCTGTTTCGATTATAGTCAAGAGTCGGGTAAATGAAATCATATGTAACAACGTCGTAATCGATTCTTAACAAATCGAATCCATCTGTTGTGAGATCGTTATGATATTTAATTGAAAACAAAACAAATCGCAAACATTTCGTTACACTTGTGAATCGAACAAGATTATCACGATAACTGTATAGAAAACGAATTAGGCTATGAACGAATCCAAATGATAATTGACTCATAACAAAATCATAACAGAATTAATCAAACAGGGTTTGTTATAGATTTTGATCGTTGACCATTGCACAGTAAGAAAACGAGATCGATTAATTTTTATCACAATCGTTTCAATCAAACGAATCATATCAGGGTTTGACTAATTCATTTCACAAATTTAGAATACAGAGTATCAATTATAACCTGAACTCGACTCATAGGACAAGCTTGCTAAATTAGAACCAGAGCGAATAGATTTAGCTAAGATTTCCACACAGTTGTTATGATTCGGGTTCATTTCCAATTCGGGCGCGAATGTTATTTGAGCGTAATGTTTTCATCAAAGAAACAGAGTGATTATTCTTAACTTGGAAACAATAAAAAATAGAACATCACACGACACAACATCGTAACAAGTATCTTCTCGAAACATTTACCAGTCATAACATACCAATGATAACGAAATCGAATCCGAGCAAATCGTAACAATCAAACTCAATCAAATCGCTTACATAGCACATAGATGATAACCAAATCAAATCCGGGCAAGATTGTGTTCTAAACTGAAAATGAAAAATTTCCTTTTCAAATCAGATACCAACCAATTCATTTGAAAGCAAACAATCAAACAAATTCAAACGAAGATCACTCAAATCCAATCAAATCTATTGATTTCTATACCGGGAATAATCAAATCGCATATCGAATCGACATTTCTTTTTATTCAAAACAAAGCTATATATAGAATGCACGCAACATAGCCATTCAAGATGTGAACATAATTGTTTAAAAACTGAATACAAATCATTATAGCAAACTAGATTATTTACAAACAAAACAATATCAAATTTTCCATACCTGTGTAGCGACGAGGCTGCTTGTTTATACCAGCTTGGAATTTACAACAGCCATGGATGATTCCACGTTTTTGAACAGAATGGAGCCGGTTGTCTTTTGTTTTTTATCTGTGGTTTGGAGCTTGACCTTTTGACTGGTTAGGACTGCAATCTGGTCTTCCAATGATTGAATCCTTGATTGGAGTATCGTCACATCAATATAATATTGCTCTAACCATGAATTGCACTGATCACAGGGTGACTGTGTAGGTTTAGACAGAGCAGGCAAGAGCTTGGCCAAATGACCGAGGTTTTCACATGGCACTTTAATACCCGGGTAGTTAGGGTCGTCCTTTAGGCAGGGGGTAGGTTTGATACAAATTCATAAGGGGGTTCGTGACACAAACCTTGCGAGTAGGGGTATTCGCTGGCCAAGAAACGCTCCACTTCCGAATCAGAGTCCTCACTCAAGACGATAGGATTTGGCTCAACAAGGGTTTTTGGCTTGTTCCTTTCCATCCGTAAAATGAGCCGGGCATTTCTTTTCCCCTTGGCGTTTGCAGTGAGGTTTCCCTTGGGCTTTTTTCTCATGGGATTTGTAATGGCCTCTGCACTCTTAGTTACAGTGTCGGGTAGGTTGACAGGAAGGTAGGCCGAGGGTTTAGGCAGTAGGAGGTGCAAGGGTACCGACGGTTCGGCCTTAGTCTCAGTTACCACAGGTTTATCAACCTGTACAGGGTCGATGTCCTCAAAGCCATTACAAGCGATGAAGGCCTTCCAACTGTCACCAAGCAAACTCAGATGATAAACAACGATGAGATTGATAAGCCCATGATGAAAGAGGTTGTTGTCAGCCTTGTGCCTCTTATATTTTTTAGACATCTTATACAATCTCTTATGAAAATAGAACGATAACCTATAAAAATCATCAATAGACGCAGGTGGTAAAGGAAGACAAGCCCGTATCTACCTTCGCAGGTGACAAACTGCTTGATTATCATTAATAAATCGTGCCATCGTTGTTCAAGCATAGTCACGGGCATACCTCTATCACAGGAGGTGATTTTGCGCGTTTGAAACAACAATGTCCACGGCACTTCCTCGACCTTGCAATTCTTAAACCAACGTTGTCCAGAAGTAGATAACCCCGTAGCCGAGCTGATGAACTGTTCATCAATCTCTAACTGTACATTGCCTACCTTAGGTCGACAGCCATCGAAGGTCATGGAAAACTGTCGAGCTACGCAAAGGTTAAAACCCTCGAATCGTTTCACGAAGGTAAGCCATCCACTGTCTGCCAAATCTTGGCGGGCATTGTCAAACATTAACAGGGCCTGGTTGCCATTGGGTTCAACTCTCACGACTGGGGCCATGGAGCCGAATGCATGGTAAGGGAAGGGTTCGAATTGACCAACACACACAGTAACAGAGCTACCCGAACCAACAACAATGAACGAGCAAAAGGGGGTAAGCATAAATGCGCGCATGCGAAGGTGGTGGAGTCTGCCATGCATAATATTCATTATCCAAGTACAACCGCCAAATTTCATAGCTATTCACTCCATAATAATAGTTCAACCATTAATACATGTGTACAACCAATGAAATCAAATGTGTATGCCAATACACGCAAATGTTATGCCATGGTGTTCAAACATACGACGTATAAATCAAAACCCAAAATCGACTATGCACCAATGCATATAATCAAAAGTTTTAACCAAGGTGCCAAACAATATTCATAACAGTTGACAAGCCAAAAAAAATTTAACATAAGGATTATATAATATGTATAAACAAAATTAATCATAACCCTTATGCAGAAACAAAGATCAGGCAAGTCATAAAAAGTGCAAATCCAAATGCTCAATGCCTTACAAACTCAATAAAATCAAGTTATGCAATCGATATAAGAATGTTCAATGAGCATAGATCGAAAGTCTTTCCAGCCACATAACGATAAACAAAAAATAAGCGCAGTAGGCATATCAATAAAAAGATCATGACAATTCAGACAGTGATCGAAATGTGACCTCGAAAGGAGAAATTTTCATGCTTACAGTCATGAAAACTTAATGAAGACAAATGTGCAAATGTCGCCGGAAATAAAAATGTCGTCTATTTGAAAAATGCGACAAAATTTGATGTTTGCAAGACATGGGTGTAGGCATCTTATAGGATCATGGAAAAATGTGAGTTGGCTACCAACAATGGCGACACACTAGTAGAAGCAGTTATCTCTGTCAAAAGAAACAAATTCAGATTAGGACAGCACATATAATTTCAACTCAAAAATAACAACCAGAAAATCGTACAAACATCATCATTAACCATCTTTTCCAGCAGTGTTTCAAAAGATGAAAACCAATAACAGTCTTAAGATTAGCAAGTCACGATATTAAAGATAAAATCTCCAATACTGTTGGCATAGCCACTGCTTCCAGCAGGCATCCATAGCCTCGACAGGGTTGCCATTTAACCCACTCTGACATCCGTATCCTGTTAAGAAGTTCTGGATCAGAATAAAGGACATTAAGGAGGCTTCTTTTCTTTTTGCAAATTTTCATGTACCCGACATTGCTTCGCTACCAGCGGGCCTGTTCAGTACCCCGACGAAGTTGTCTTGGCACCATGCATGCATTTACCCGCTGCCAGCAGACCTGTTCAGCATCCCAACGGGTTTACAAGAACTTCCCACAGCTCTTATTCATAATTTATTTTGTTTTTCTTTTATAGATAAATAGTTGAGCGGGGTGACGCTGAAAATCTTGATATTTTAACATATTTTTTCAGACCTCATCAGAATTTTTTAGCACTGTCCTTTATTTAGCTCCAGAAATGTTTTATTTACAAAACAACTTCCTACGACAAGGAGACATCTTTTGATTCATTCCTTTACAGAAAAGGGATAGCGTAAAAAGATAATAGATGATCATGGCAAGCTTTGCTCAGAGATTGAAATCAGTAAACTTCCTTCAAACAACAAAATTTTCCAACACAGATTATCCATTTCAGCAATCTATCATTGATGTTTGTACAAATTTTTCAGAAGTTATTTAAGCGAAGAAATTTTCTATAATCTTTGTCTGAATAGCTCAGTGTACAGGTATGTATATTTTTCAAACTGATAAATTCAAATCAAAATCAAAACAGAAAACAAACGAAAATGAAAACAAAAATGAAATATTTACATCATATACAAGGGTAGTTATCAAGTAAAGTATCTTTCCAGGGCTTGGCCATTCACCGGGTAGGTGTCAAGCTGCCCTTCGAGATTCTGCAATCGAAAGGAACTAGGACCCAACTTTTCAGCAATTAAAAACGGTCCAAGCCATAAGTTTTGATATTTTGTGTGCTCTCCCTTTCCCTCATGCGGTTTGTCCCACTTCAAGACGAGATCGCCTACTTCAAAATTCCTATCAGAAGCAGAATTAGAATCGAACCAGCTTTTAACCAATTGTTGATGTTGATCTAACTTACGCTTAGCTTGGGATCTTACTTCTTCTAGCTTCATCAAAGCGTTAATTCGGTTTTCTAGAGGGGGACAATCTTCTTCTTGGAATTTTTGTGACAACTGAAGCGAAGGAAGAAGAATGTGAGGTGGCAGAATTGCTTCTCTGCCATAAATGAGAAAAAAGGGGGAGTTACCCACAGCGGCTTTTGGTGTTACCCTATCAGCCCACAGCGCGTTCAACAATGCATTGTGCCAATTCTTGTGGTTTTCAACCACAGTTCTCTTGATTATTTTGATCAAGTTCTTGTTTGTTGATTCTGCTAATCCGTTGCCTTGGGGGTAGTAACTAGCAGAATACTTCAACTTAATTCCTTTTTCCAAAGCGAACTCGGTCATCTCAAGAGAAGAAAAGTATGAAGCGTTATCAAAGACCAAACAATCAGGGATACCGAAACGAGTGATGATATTCAAATTTAGAAAGGCAATTACCTGACTGGTGTTGACAGTTCTTAACGCAACAGCTTCAGAACATCGAGTAAAATAATTTGTTGCTGTCACAATATACTTGTGTTGTTGCAAGGATGGAGGGTTAACTGGACCTATGATATCAAGGCCCCATTGCTGGAAAGGAGAATCTAATGAAACGGGTTGCAAGGGAAAAGCTGGTTTTTGCAATCACCCTGATGCTTTCTAACAGATGATACATTTCCGACACAAGGCATGGGCATCTATAAACAGTGTGGGCCAGTAATAACCGACTCTCAGAACCTTATGAGCAGTGGTGTCACCACCGAAGTGGCCACCAACTTCTCCTGCATGCAACTCGAGCAATACTTTTTCTGCTTAGTCCTTTTCAAGACAACACATCAGTACGCCGTCAAAACTCTGACGAAACAGGATACCGTTAACCAGATGAAAGGAGGCAGACTTCAGTCTCAGCGCTCTTCTTTTAGCGGGGTCAAGGTGACGGGGGGCTGATCCATGTTCAAGACAGAATCTTATATCGTCGTACCAAGGACTAACGAGGTTTTGGGCACAACAGATTAGGCTTTGATCGCTCTGTCTTAGGTTTGACGTATCAATGTCTTCTGGTTGTCCTGTTTCTGAATCAACAACCAGCTTACATAACCCTTGGCCTCTCACAATCTGAGCTGGGGTGATTTCTAAGTCATACTCCTGCAAGGAGGTGACCCAGTTAGCTCTCTTCTCTCCTAACTCCTTCTGCACTAACAAGTTCCTCACGGCAGGGTAGGGGACAACGACTTTCGTCCTTGACTTCAAAAGATAGGACCGGAAATGCTTAACTGCTTTGAAAACAACGTAGGCTTGCCGATCAACCGTTGGGTAGTTAAGTTCGACACCTTTGAAAGCAGATCTCATAAAGGCAATGGGTACTTCGTTGTTCTCGTCATTATTCTGAGTTAGGATGGCGGCATAGAAACGATCAGAGGCAAAAGTATAGAGTGTAAAATCTTGAGAGAAGTCAGGGCTCATGAGAGACGGAGCGTCTATTATGGCCTTCTTTATTGCATTAAAAGATTGGTTTTCTGGGGGTCCCCAGTGATATTGTGTGTCTTTCTTAATTAGGTTCTGCAAGGGTCTGACCATTTCAGAGAAGCTGGGGACAAATCTTCTCACGAAGTTAATTTGGCCTAAGAAAGACTGCATGGATTTTTTGGATGTAGGAGGGGGAAGTTTAGCGATGACTTGAGTCCTTTCGGGGTCAATAATCATCCCATCACTAGACACAATGAATCCTAGGAGTTTACCCTGTTCTACTGCAAAGATGGACTTCTTGGGGTTCAAGGAGATGTCGTATTTACGACATCGCAGCAGGACGACTCGTAAGTGAGTTAGATGATCGTTTTTGTTTTTTGAAAATACAGTCACATCATCTAAGTAAACTACGACGGACTGATTGATTAAGCCTCGGAAAGAAATGTCCATTTCTCTCTGAAAAGTGGCACCGACGTTAATCAATCCAAAGGGCATTTTGCGATAAGCGTAAGTGCCCCACGGGGTAGGAAGGTAGTTTTTAGCTGGTCTAGTGGAGACATCAGGACTTGGTTGTATCCAGAGAAACCATCCAATAAGGATAGCCTCTCAGAACCAGATACATGTTGAAGGATCTGTTCCATGGGTGGGACAGGATAGTTGTCTTTATCAGACGCTCTGTTGAGGTTTCGGAAATCAACACAAAATCGGATTTCCCCGTTTTTCTTCCGCACTGGGACAAGGTTGGAAACCCATTGAGTGTGCCTAACAGGAAAAATTATTTTAGCACTTAGGAGTTTATTCAATTCTTTTTGAACGGTCGGTTCTAGTTTAGGATGCATTTTCCTCAGTTTCTATTGGAAGGGTAAGGTTTGGGGCTTCATCAGGATGACATGCTGTATGATATTAGGATCGAAAGTTTTAAGATCGTCATACGTCCATGCGAAGACATCTTTAAATTCTTTGAATAATTTAATGAATGCAACTTTTTCTTATCGAGAACATCCCAATTCTAGATTAATGCATTGAGGTTTTTCATCAGTTCCTAAGTTCACTTTTTCATAAGACAACGAGGAACTATTAGTTTTACAATTGACCGTCTTTTTAAATTTATCTTCAAAATCATAAAACTTCTCTAATCTAACTATGGATTTGGGTATGGAATTTACCATGTCCGACAGAGCTTCAGGAGATTTCGGATCAGGTATTACCGTAAAGTCGTGCAAATTGTCGTCGTGCGTGCGTTCATCTATCACCACGCCTTGAAAGGTTTCTTCCATGTGCAGAAAGTTAATGATTTGTTGATCATCATCAAATACTCTCCAGTTTGTGATATTGTCAGGAACAGATGGTCGAAACAATAGCTCAACGGAGAATGCATTTGGGGACAAGCCTTCTGCAGGAAGAATTTTAGAAGCTACATTAGCTAATAAATTTGCTTCAGTGTTATTTAATCTAGGAATGGAATTTATATTGAATGCAAAAAATCTATTTATCAAACTCCATACCTCAGACTGGTAACTTTTGAGATGCGAGGAAAGACAGTTTATAGAATCTCTTACCTGTCTAACCACTATTTCAGAGTCGCCAAATACAACCAGATTTTGAATGTTCATATCCAGAGCTTTTATGAGACCTTGTAGCAAAGCCTCATATTCTGCAGTATTGTTAGTACATTCAAATTCTAGTCTACAAGCCATTAATGTCTTGTTACCTGCCAGATCAATAATGATGTAGCCTGCACCAGCTCCTTCTTTAGACTTAGAACCGTCGAAATATAGAGACCAAATTTGATTTCCATCGGGCTCAAGGGACTGTTGCATAGAAGCTGTTGGTTGCACATATGCTACGATCTCGGATAACTGTTCTGGATTGATGATAGGTGAAGCCTCGTCCATGAAATTTCCGAAGAAGGTGTCCATCCCTTGGACTTCGAGTGAATCAGCAGAAGGTGTATATGGTTTGTTGGGATCATTCAAATCTGTGACCGTGAACTTAAGGTAGCACTAACGATTCACCCTGATCTTGTTAGGCTTACCGTTCTCTGGGAGCCATAAGTGAGACCAGTCTATTGCGAAGTAACCATGTAGCTGCTCCGACCAGTCCCTGCTTAAAAACAGACCATATACTTCTGGAATATCCACAACAATTATATCAATAACTTGATGAACCTTGGGGTTAGACGATAATCTAATCAATACATTTTTTAGTTCGCCTATAACTTTAACATTTGTCCGATCAAGTTGTATGATTTTTAAAGTAGATGGTTCCACTTCAGCGTTAATCTTTTGGCAGACAGACCAAGGCATCACATTGGATGACGCTCCTGAGTCCACCATACAATTATGCACATTTCTGTTGAAAATCTCGAAAGTTAAAAGAAAAGGAGGTACATTTTTGCGAGTACTAGGAGTAATAGTTTGTGGCTTCTTACTCGCAATTTCTAATGCTACTTTATCCACATTATTTACACTATTTACATTATTTACAGGGACTACAGGAAGGCTTCCTTTATCTTGAGGATTAGGATTATTTTTAGTGGAAGTCTTCTGAGGGACTTTGCTTTGCACAACCTTGTTACCACTTGAATTACCATTCTTTCCATTCTCTGAAATATTTTGCAACATCTTTTGTAACAAAAATGGAAACTTCAATAACTCATAAATAGAAATGTTAGCCCTTAACTTTTTAAGATCTTCAACAACATCATAATCTAAGTTAGGGTTCACATTACTCTGTTTAGTCTCAGCTGATTTAGAAGGCTTTGGAGGCGAAGTTGTAGTGTTTTCGGTAGAAGGATTGTTTGTTGTCTTACTCGTAGTGTTATAAGGGTGAATAGTCTCGAAGTTAGCTTGAAAGAGGCTATCCGAGAAGTGTCCAAATATGTTTGGAGAAGACTCTTCTTCTTGAACCATTTCTTGTTCAACTACCTCTTGAGGGGTCTCAGGGGGTATCAAGTTATCTTGGGCTTCTAGAATTGTTTGAAGAGCACATTGCAAACTTTCTAGATTAAGTCCCTCGGTGGTTGGACTAGGTCGGTTGGTAGGAAAAGGTTTCTGGAAAGGAGGTTTGTAGGGTCCTTTACTAGAGGAAACTTCTTCAATTGACCTTTTTAAGTCTGTAACTTGATTTGATAGCTTTTGAACAAATTTAGTTAAATTTTCCAAATCAGAGTTTTCAGGTTGTGTTTTACTTTGAGTGGGTCTGGAGAGAATTTCAATCTTCTTTTTGGGAGCAGAACTAGCCTCTGTTTCTTTGTTGGAAGATTCCTTAAGGCTAAGTATGTCTTTTTCAATCTGGCTGGCCTCCTCGAAGGCTTCTAACAACGTAGCTTTCTTATATCGTTTAACCCAAATAGCTATACTTTGATGTAGAGCTTTAGTGTAGTAAGCTATTATAAGACTCTCGACAGGCATAGAACCTGCAGGGATTCAGTTTTTAAGTGTTAAGAATCTTTGATTAAAGTATTTAACTTTTTCTTTTGGGTTCATTCTTAAGCTAGAAAGATCCATGACCAGGACTTCCGGAGGTTTACCGTTGTTTCAGGATAAATCTATAAGTGCGGACACAAACCGATCTCCCTAGATCCACCTGGATCTAGAACAAAACAGGACAGAATATATCGCTTTCCCTAGATCTAACTATTGAATTAAATTGGAAGTGAGAAGAGGATATGTACCTTGTAATCGCTTCCTTGGACTCTGTTGTTCCTTGCTTCACTCCAGCGCTCTTGTGCGGTCAAGATCAAAACAGCACAAACCAACCAAAGTTAAAGCAAATAATATATCCAATAGCTAATCTATACATATGATCAAAGAATTATGTAATAAAGTAGATCTCACTTTATGGGAAAGAAATATATCACTGTATCATATTAATTGAAAGAGAAAATTACAACCAGAGCCTTGATGTCGTAAGGTCCCTTCCTACTGTCCTTCGTTCCCCACACACTTCTTTCTCCAAGGATTCTGAAACCATAGATCTGATAGCTACTCACAATCTATCTTGACAAAGAAAATCTCAAAGCCACTCTAATCAAGCTAATAATTCCAAGCCAAAGAACCCTTTCTCCATGAGAGCTCCTCTCCTTTTATAAGTTGAAGAGGATAAGGTGAGGAGGTTAGGATGATCCCACTAAATCATGAAAGCGAGTAAGTTCCAAACCATTCGGATGCCACCTCACCATAGAAGCTTCTCCTTCTAGAAGATTCGAGAAACCGTATGTTTTTCCCACGTGCTGTCATTCTCGCACCCTAGCTATAGTGAAACCTGTGAACTGTTCACACCCTGGCTATAGTGCAACCTGCGAGAATTGGTCATTCTCGCACCCTGCCTATATAGCAACCTGCGAACATCCCTTTTTATAAGGTTTTTACATAGGAAAATGCAACTTCTTTTCTCATGAGAAGTTCTTCTCCCTTCTCTC
>ML800172.1:177478-193088 GCA_009831015.1 Picea engelmannii
TTGAAGCATGTTTTGGCTATTTGCCCAAATCTCCTTTAGATTTTATCTTTGGGAAGGATATTTCTATTGAAGGTCAATATGACATTGATAGGGAAGAAAAGTTCATTGAACAAATTCAGTCGATACATCAAATAGTGCAAGAGAAGTTGGAAAGGAGTCAAGCCAAGTACAAGACGAGACATGACAAGCATCGTGTTGATCACAGTTTCCAAGTTGGAGATGAAGTTTGGCTTTAAATCAGTAAGGAGAGGCTTAAAGGATAAGGTCAAAAATTGAAACCAATTCGATATGGTCCTTTCAAGATGATCGACAAGATTGGTAACAATGCCTTTCGTTTAGATTTGCCTCCTTATATGCAAATGTATGCAGTTGTTAATGTTGAGAGTTTGAAAATGTATGAGCCTCCTTTGATTGATGATCAAGGAGAGCATGTTCAGATCCATTCTATAGATGAATTTTCCCCAGAATATCTTACAGAATTGCATGAAGACACCATCCTTGACAGGAGAATGTGAACTTCAAAACGAGGAAATGTGGAGTATCTTCGAGTTGGTCTTAAAGGTACAAATCCAAGAAAAGCCAAGTGGATTGAGGTTGTAAAGGTGAGGGAACTATACCCTCATCTTCAAATAGACTGAAAATAAGTCTTTTGGAGGTCCAAAATCTTTCCAATGGGGAGGTGTGATCCAGGGGATCAAATTTTGCTCAAAAATTCAAACTGCTCGGAATCACTTCAAATCGAATGAGAGTGTAGGCCTCATCGTTACGAACCCAACGCAACTTGTTTGGGTTCAAACGGACGTCAGGAGCGAGAGATATCACGTTCTATTCAAAATGACAAACATGCAAAAAAAGGATGTTGACTATACAGTTGCTGACGTGGCAGTCCATATGACACATGGCAGAGCTAAGTGGTAAACAGTTGGTAGCTGTGGGTGAATGACATTGCAACATGTGGCAGTTTTTGGTTGGTTGTATGATGCCACGTGGCCCAATCATGGGCTGCCACGTGGCACCATATTATTGGTTGCTTGTTTAAAACTTTATTGGAGTCTACCGGGTTCAACCCCGTGACCTCCACCCACATGTAAAGCCTTTGCATAGTATGCACTGCCAATGCGCCCCACCATATGCCTTGATATATATATGGATTAAAATAAATTTAAGTTAGAGTTGTTGTGTGGTCGGTGCGAGGGTCCGGGCTGGGGCTTAGCCCCAGCCTGCAGTCATATACACCATATCATATGACCCTCTATTACACCGGTTGGCGCACGCACGTGATTTGGTTTTGAATGTGTTAAACGGTTTTTAAAACCAATGACCCGCCACTTGTTTCTTTACTATTCGCCTATGGGAAGAAGCCCCATTTGAGTTTGTGCGTGGTCACATGGGTCATATGACCTTGCCCTTGACGATTAGAGGCTAGGTGTGCCCATAACCATCCTACAATTTGCACAGTTCACACGGTTGTATCCGGTGCTAAGTTTTTACGCTTAAATATGCGTGTGGGCTAGGTTGAGCCAACAAGGGGTGCGATTTGTAGATGCAGAGACAACAAGTTTGAAGGGGGACTTCCAGGAAGCCTATCTTCTTCAATTTTTGGCCAAACGAGGTGCCGAAAAAGCCCAGCTAGGGGTTTTTGGACGTTATGAAGCCATTGGAGCAGTCTATTTGGCATTTTGAGCATTGTAAAGCACATTTTTTGAGCACTTTGAGAAAATAACACAAATGATCCATTGGAAGCTGGACCAGGAGATGTAGCCCAAGAGAGGGGTGAACTCCTTTATCATTTGTTGTGTTATGTGTTTTATGTTCATTGTTATTGCTACTATTTATATGCATCTTGAATGATTAAATCCTATTAAAGTTTTTTTGCAAAGTTGATCCATTTGCATTTTAACACATAAATTTTACTTGCAAATAATTTCAAGAATACAAGTCTTCTTCATTTTTAGATCATCTACACAACAAAAGAAAGTGGACAAGGTTATAGAAGAATATAGAGATATATTCACTTCACCTATTGGGGTTTCTATACATTGTCAATTCAAACATTTGATTGACTTGATACCTGGTGCACCCTTATCCAATGGTCTAATATAAATGTGCACCCTTTTGGAGGATGAGGAAATAAAGCATCAGATTCACAAGCTCATCCGCAAGGGCCAAATTCAACTGAGCTCCTCACCTTGTGGGAGCCCAATTGTGTTGGTACATAATAAGGATGGGACATGGTGACTATGTATTGATTATATATCCCTGAACAATATCACTATCAATAAATGATACCCAATCACCCAAATTGGCGATCTTCCTGATCATATTAAGGGTTCCAAGTTATTTAGTAAGATTTATCTGAAGTCCGACTGCCACCAGGTTCTGATAGAACAAATAAATGTATGGAAAACAACCTTCAAATATAAAGAAGGCCTCGTTGAGTGGTTGTTCATGCCTTTTGGCTTGACTAATGCTCCAAAAAAATTCATGAGGATGATGGATGATATCTTATAGTTGTTCACAAACTCTTTTATGGTCATATATTTGGATGAAATCCTCATATTCAGTCAAACCTAGGAAAAACATATGCAACACATCTGATAGGTCTTGAGAACCCTATGACAACAAAATATATGCACTGATTTGGAGAAATGATCATTGTGCATGAAACAAATTCAATACTTGGGATACATCATCAGAGAACATGAGGTGCATGTGGACCTAACCAAGATCCAATTCATTCACTATTGGCCAACGCCGAAGATTATGACAAAGCTTTGTATCTTCTTGGGCCTCACCAACTTCTACCGTAGGTTCATGTTGGGATTATCTCATATTTATTTTCCCTTAAGTCAAGTGACCAAGGGTGGAGCTAAATCCAAGTTTTCTTGGTCTGATTCACAACATAAAGCATTCCAAGATTTGAAACATCACCTTTTATCTGCACTAGTCCTCACACTACTAGACCTCCAACAACCATTTGAAATTAAGATAGATGCCTTTGACTATGTTATTGATGCAATCTTCACTCAACAAGGGCATCCGATGACCTATTATAGTGAAACACTATCTAATGTTGTTCATAGATATACCACCTCTGAAAAGGAGATGTAATCCATTGTGCAGGAATGTCGACAGTGGAAGCATTATATTCTAGGAAAGGAAATTATCATCCACACTGATCACATGCCTCTATAATTCATGCATACAAAAGTAAAGTTACAGAATGAATGCCATCAGAAGTGGTCCACATACTTGCATCAATTCCACTTTAACATCAAGTACAAGAAGGGCATCACCAACTATGTTGCAAAATGCCTCAGTGGACCCCCGATTATGGCACTAACCATGGTTCTTAAATCCTATGGGCACGAGACCTCTGGGTGGCCACAATTATACAACAATGACTCTAAATTCATTTCTACCCATCAACAATTGAATGTAGGAAAAACAGTTCCATACTTTCATCTCCAGGATGGACTGTTATTCCATATGGGATATCTCAATGTTCCTTCAAGAAAGCATACAAATATGATTTGGGAAGCTCATTACAATTGATTGGAAGGACAATTTGGCATGGAAAAAATAATGGTAGTACTATAAAAGTATTTTTATTAGACAAATATTCGATAATATGTCAACAATTATATCATATCATTCACTTCATATGCCATTATCAAACCCTCCATTAAGAAACTATAAATGTGTTGAACCTACACATAATAGATCTAGTTGGGAATTGACATACACTGTTGCAGAGAAAATAGAAGAAAAGAGAAGTAGGAGAGAAAGAATGGAAGAATTCTCATTAACCAAAATGAATGAATGAAAATTTACACATGATACACTCTTTATAACTCAACTAATGCGCACCGGAGGAGAAGCAAATGTGCCATAATGGTGGTCTAGAGTGATCTGGACACACAAAAATAATTCTGGGAGTAAGCTTCCACCTATTCTAGTCTCTCGAGAAGTTACAGGAGTGAACTTCCACCTAGTTGAGTTAACTAGTCTATCAGTCTTCAATTAACTGATTGAAATAGAGTGAAGTGAGGAGGAGATCAAGGAATCATGGGTAATGTGCTAGTATGGTGATGATACCAAGGATAATGTCCATTACCTGGTGATGATCCCAATGTTGCATGGTAACAATACCAATGTAGCATCTAGACTCCACTCAACTGATCAAACGGAAGTGAAAACTGAAGAGAATATTCTCCCTAGAGGAATATTCTTCCTAAAATATAGGAGACTGAATAATGACTAATAAACATAGGAAAAACCTTAGGAAAAATAACTCCTAGGTGTGTGTGAAGTAACTCCAACACCCCCTCTGAAAATCATTATGGTGAAAATAAATAATGGGTCCCGACAACGAGGCCATGTTAGGTACCCAAATACAAAAGATGCACTGAAATACAGCAAGGAAAGAGGGAAAACCTCATGAGAAACCCCCCCCCCCCTCAAGGTAAAATGTATGTAAAAAGAAGTACTGTCAGTTGCTAGGCGACTGTGTCCTTCACTCCAAGATGACTTCATAGAGAATGGAACTTCTGCTCAGTGAAGGTCTTGGTGAAGATGTCTACAGTCTCTTCTGCTGAAGGAAAAAACTGCAAGTCAATGATCCCCTCGTGTACTAAGTCACGGATGTAGTGCATGTGGATCTAGATGTGCTTCATCCGCTGCCTCTAAAATGGATCTCTGCAGAAATTCAGAGTGTTATGGTTGTCACACCATATGATGATAAACCAATGAAACTGAATGCCCAACTTAGTGAGAAAACGTTGTAGCCACATAGCCTGAATGGTTATGTTAACTACCCCTCTGTACTCTGCCTCGGCTGAAGATAGAGAAATAAAATCTTGCTTCTTGCTTGACCAATAGATAGGCCCAGAACCAAGACTGAGTGAGTAACCAGATGTGGCCTTGCGATCAATGCTATCATCATCCCAGTCAAAATCAATGAACTCGATGAGATCCAATGTAGAGTTTTCTGCATAATAAATCCCAAAGGTGATGGTGCCATGTACATATCAAAGGATACACTTTATATCCTTCCAATGTAGCTCATGTGGTTCCTACATGAACCTGGAGACTGCTCCAACTGCATAGGAGAGGTTTGGTTTGGACTGCGTGAGATACAACAAGCTCCCCACTAGATGTTTGTACATCATGTTTTCAAATAGTGGAGTGTCCCCACCATCCTCAAGTTTGACTCCTAATAGGAAAGGAGTCAGGGTAGACTTGCAGTCTGTCATGTGAAATCTCTCAAGGAGATCTCGTGCATACTTGGCCCGAGACAATTTGATGACTGATGCATCCTGACTGATCTTGAGTCTAAGGAAGAAGTGTAGCGGACCCATGCCCGTCATCAAGAATCTGTCATGTAGAATCCTCTTGACTGTAGCTATCGACGAAGTCAAGCAACTAGTGATCAACAAATCATCAACATACAAAATTAAGTGTAGAAGTGAATCAACTATCCTGGGCATGTAGACATTCGAGTCTGATTTACAACGTACAAAGTTCTGTGACAACAAGTAGGAATACATCTTGGCATACCATGCCCTCAAAGATTTTTTGAGGCCATAAAGAGACTTCTTCAGTCGACAGACCAAAGATGAATCCTGCATAATTCCCTGGGGCTGCTCCATATATATCTCCTCAGAGAGATCACTGTGAATAAATGCATTCTTCACATCCATTTGATGGACTTACCATCCTTTGGATGTCATAATGGAAAGTACCAATCATATAGAATCCATATTCGCTACTAGAGCGAAGGCCTCAACATTGTCAATTCCATGCACCTGCTCAAAGCCTTTGGCAAAAATCCTAACTTTGTATCTGCTAATATGTCCATCCGTTGTGCTCTTGGTCCTGTAGACCCATCTACACCTAACAAGTTTCCTTCTTGAGGGAAGGGGAACCATATCCCAAGTTTTCTTCTTAAGGAGGGAGTTGTAATCCTCCTGCATAGCGGATTCCCAAAAGGGATTTCTAGCAACCTCACCATAAGACTATGGATCTGAAGACTGAACTAAGAAAATATTCTTGTGTGGAAATGGTTCAGTGGTAGTGAGTGCAAGAGGAGGTTCCTCCAAATCAGAATGAGTCCTCCTAGTATCAACTGGATCACCAACAAGATCCCCTGGATCCTGAAGAGTAGTCTGGGCCCACTTGGGCCTTTACTTTGGCTCTGCATCTACATCTGGATGCACTGAATATGAATCTAAATGCACTGACTCTGTATCTAGATAATCTAAATAATATGAATCAAAACTATCATCTGAAGAAGAGTCGGCATGTGCATGCTCATCATCTCTGATAGGTAGAAGAACAAAGGTGTCTGCATGTGGCTCTTGAGGTACATGTGAGACACTTTCCTTGAATTAGACATTAGGATCAACGATGAGTCATTCCGAGGAAATATCAATGAATCGGTATCCCTTCACACCATCAGTGTATCCTACAAAAATACACTATGTGTTCTGTGGATCAAGTGCATTCCTCTTTTCAGAGGGAATCCGAGCCCATGCACATGAACTGAAAATATGAAAGTGTGTCACTTCCGGTTTGAGGCTGCTCCAAGCCTCATAGGGGGTCTTATCCTTGACAAATATATGGGGAGATCTATTTTGTGATTTAGGTTGCACAATTAAGTTCTTCGACCCATAATCTCCGTGGAAGTGACTTTGTATGTAGCATGCAAGATGTCATCTCTTTTAGAGATCTGTTTTTCTGCTCAACAATTATGTTTTGTTGTGGAGTATAGGGAACTGTGTGCTACAACGGAATCCATGCATCATGAAAAATATTATGGATCTCATGTTTGACATACTCTCCCACGCTATCAGTTTGGAGGATTTTGATTTTCTTTCGTGAATGTGTCTCAACCAGGGATTTGAAATCTTTGAGGTGTTGAAAGACCTCTGATTTTTTCCTAAGAAAGAAAATCCATGTGAAGCATGAGAAATCATCAACAAAAATGAGCACGTACCTTGATTTTTTGATTAATGGATGCGGAAAAGGGCCCATAAGGTCACTATGGATCAGATCTAAAGGAGAGGAAGCTCTTCGAGTCTTTCTTTGTCGATTTTTTCTTGATGGTGTTTTCCAAGAACACATCTCTCACAAATTCCTTTGGAGAAATGGATGTTTGGTAGACCATCAATCAATCCCTTCTTTCTAATATGTTGCATATATCTGAAATTTAAATTCCCAAACCTTTCGTGCCATATCCTGCTTCTTCCATCAACATGGGTAAGTAGTAAAGAAAAATCCGGTTCAATAAATTCAGAAAATGTGTAAAGCCTAGATTGATGATTTACCTCACCGGTAGAAACCCTAGAATTGGTTTGCATGTCATAGATATCCACTGCATCAGGTGTGAGTATGACTTTCTTTCCGGTGCCAGAATTTTCATTTGATACACGGATAAAAGATTGACGAAAATTTTGGGAACGTGCATCACATTCTTGAAGCTTTCATTTGTGAGTTCAATCCTTCCTTTGTCGGTGACCTCGACTAGAGAGTTGTCCCCCATCAGAATGGGAGGACCTTTGTAGGAATCCAATTAAGAATATATTTCTTTTTTGGCAACCATGTGGTGTGATGATCCTAAATCTACGATCCAAGCATCAGGAGAGGACTTGATGGAAATCAAGGCATGGCTAGAATTTCCTTTCTTGGGATTTAGATATTTTGTCTTATTCTTCTTGCAACCCTCGGGGATGTGATCTCCAAGGTTGTTTTGTTGAATTATTTGGGTTATTAGATATTATTTTGTTTTGCATACATGCACATTCTAGATGGAATCCTTTATGGTAGTATGTGTATTTCTCCCCTTTTCTTCTCTTTCCACCTTTGGATCCAGAGGCATCATTGAAGGTTTTTGAGTACCCTTCCTTCTTTGGATTTGCATGATCTTTCCTTTTGTATTTATATTTAGATTTATGATATTGATAACCTCTGCCATCTTTCACAGTAAGTGCATGCGCCTTTGGGCCTTTGATTTTTCCCATGTTGATGAATTTGGTCTGCTCTTGTGTTAGAGATTCGATAAATTAATCAAGAGAAGGCATCTTCCAGGTGGCTCCAGAGGTGGATCTGACTAAGTGTAATGTGGATACAAACATTGATAATTCAGGACCAAGCTTGGAGAGAATTGTGAGAACCATTTTTTTCTCCTCCTTAGATTTATCAACCCCACAACCTTTGAGTTGCGAAAGTAAATCCTTATATTTGGTAAATAAATCTTGGAGATTGTCGAATATTTTTGGATCCAATGTAATAAATTATACCTTGAGCACATGTCCCCTCATATCATCCTATTTTCCAAAAATCCCTTCCATGGTGGTCCAGGCTTCATTGGGGGTTTTATAGGAAGATATGTGAAAGAGGAGATCAAGAGAAATGAAATTACAAATTGTTTTGAATGCTTCATCCATTCTATTTAGATACTTGGATTTTTCTATGGTTGACGTTGATTTTGTCTCTATGTTCATGGTTAACCTATAAAATCCTCTTCTTCAAAGATGCATGATAATATTCTTCTTCCTACATGCAAAGAAGTTTTAAGGTGTAAGAATGAATTCTTTTGGGAATTCCATTTTTCCGTTGTCTTCAATCTTCAGTACCTGCAAAAAATAATTTGGTGTGGCTTTTCCCTAGTAGTCCATCAGATCTGATACCATGTAAATGTGTTGAACCTTCATAGAATAGATCTAGTTGGGAATTGACATACACATTTGCAGAGAAAACAGAAGAAAAGATAAGCGGGAGATAAAGAATGGAAGAATTCTCATTAACCAAAATGAATGAATGATAATTTATACATGATATACAATGTATAACTCAACCAATTCAAAATGGAGGAGAAGCCAATGTGACATAGTGGTGGTATAGAGTGATATGGACACACACCAATAGTTACGGGAGTAAACTGCCACCTAGTCTAGCCTCTTAGGTAGTTACGAGAGTGAACTGCCACCTAGTTGAGTTAACTAGTCTATCAGTCTTCAGTTAACTGACTAAAACAAAGTTAAGTGAGGAGGAGATCAAGGAATCATGGGTAATGCGCTATTATGGTGAAGATACCGAGGACAATGCACATTAGCTAGTGATGATCTCAATGTTGCATGGTGACAATACCAATGTCTCATCTAGACTCCACTCAACTGATCAAACTAAAGTGAAAATTTAAGAGAATATTCTCCCTAGAGGAATATTCTTCCTAAAATATAGGAGACTGAATACTAACTAATAAACATAGGAAAAACCTTATGAAAAAAAAATCCTAGGTGTGTGTGAAGTAACTCCAATAGAAACAAGGGCTATACACCCCTCTACCTACTCTTGATATGCCTTGGGAGTCCATCTCCATCAATTACATGTTTGTTTTACCTTCAACCAGGCATGGTAATGAAAGTGTCTTCATGGTCATTGATTGATTCTCTAAGATGACAGTTTGGACACCCTGCAACAAGAGTATCACATCTCAGGCCAATGCTAAGCTCTTCTTTGAGCGTGTTTGGGTTCATTTCAGGATACCACAGACTATTATTTTAGATCATGATAGCATGTTCTTGAGTACATTCTAGTCTAGTTTGTGGTCATTGATGGACACCAAGCTCACCAAATCAACTTCCTTCCACCCCCAAACTAATGGACAGACAAAGGTAGTCAATAGGATAATTGTGCATCTCCTGAGAATGTACAACTTGAAACATCCTCGCACATGGGATGGGAGTCTTCCTTATGTTCATCATAACTACAATCAAGAACTTCATATATATACTATCCATATCCATTTTTAGGTGTGCTTGGGGTTCCAACCATTGGCCCCAATAGACGTAGCTCTTCCCATTGCATCCACACATGAAAAATCTACCCATGATCAAACTTAGGATGATAAGACAACCATATTTTTTGAACTGATTCAACACATCTTCCAACAATTCCATGACATCTTGCAGAAATCCAATGCTAAGTACAAGAAACGACATGACCAACATCGAGTTCCACACAAGTTTTTGGTTGGTGATAAGGTCTTGTTGCATTTGTAAAAAGAGCTCCTTGCAGGACCCCGTCACAAGCTTCACCCACTTCGATATGGGCCTTACACCATAACCAATGATGTAGGTGAGAATTATTTTGAATTAAGTATTCTCCCATTCCTTGGCTTGCATCTAGTCTTTAAAGTGGAGGCCCTTCACCCATATTTTCCACCTCTACTAGACATCTCCGAGGTAGATGGGAACTTGTTCCCTAAAAAAATCAATCCTAATTTCCTTGAGCAAGATACAATTGATAGAATCATGGATACATAGATGAAAGGAACCCACCAACAACACATATAGCTCTATTGGGTCGTCAAAGCAGGGTAACTTCTTCATCAAGGAATGTGGCTCACCAAGAGAAAAATTCAACATAAGTTTCCCCATTTGATGAGGGAACTTGAAAAAATGGAGACCATTGCTTCCTAAGGGGGGATGACTTATCTAGGTGGATATCAGTGGTCGCCCACCTATTCCATTGATTCAAGGGTTATCTATCTTCTTGGTAGTTTTTCTATGGTTTTTGGGGTCCCAAACTTCCAGGGTTATTTTGAGGCCCTAAACGATGCCTTTTGGACATTCAGGGGTCCAAGGTTACAATTTCATACCCTAGCCCCAATGAAAAGTTGTAATCCTCAGACAGTTCTTTCCAACGAGCTATCATGTCCTAGAAATCGTATGCAAAATTTTCACCCATAGGAAGTTGATGTATCAACTAACCACCTTGGGGTCCACAATAATTTTGGTGTTTCATCTTCGAGGGTTAGGGTTTTTTCCTCTTTGTCTTTTAGGATTCATGATAAAAGGTCCTTTTCGGGTTCTTTGTAATGATATTTTTGACAATGAGCATAGCCAACATCTATTTCTCTTCAAATATAATCTACCACCATTCTATCCAGTTTGTGTTCTAGAGTATTCTTGATCCAGGTGGATATTGGTGGTCACCCACCTCTTCCAAATTCCAACTAGCTCATCTTGACATTTTTCAGTTCAACACATTTCTTTGTAATGGGGGAATTTATTTTTAATTGTGGGTTCTACACTTCTGGGTTTTTCATGAAGCCCTACACAACATCCAGGTGGATATTGGTGGCTTCCCACCTATTCCAATTGGATTATTTTGGAATTTTTCATGTCAGTACATCTTTTTTTACTTCCAGGTCCATTTTGGGGCCCCAAAAAATGTTTTCTTGTATTTACATAGTCAATATATAAAAAAAGTTTTATATTTGATGAAACAATGTTTATTTCACGAAAATACCTTTCCAACGAGCTATCACATGCCTAAAATAGAGATCGTATGCAAAAGTTACGACCTCAGGAAGTTGATGTACTAACTACCCCAATGGGGCCCACATGAATTTTAGCGTTTCATCTCCTAGGGTTAGGTTTTTGGATGTCTAGGGTTTTGGCATTCATGTTTATCATAAAAATTCCTTCAAAGACTCATTTTACTCATCTTCTTGCGAATGAGCATAGTCGTCACATCTCTTCTCAGAGATAAAGCTGCCACCATTCTAGCGAGTCTTGCACTCTGTATTTTTACAGTCTTTGTACATTTATTTCATTAATAGAAATAATGTATTGTTGTATTTCTCTATTTATGGTAGTTTTTATGGGTATTTCATTGTAATATCTCTACTTTTATTTCATTCTAAAAATAGTCCAGATCAGTGGTATCAGAGAAGGTTTCTCTTGATCATTTTTCAATGCATGTCCCTGATGAGGTCCAAGTATAGAAAGTTGGGTCTTGAGCTTGTATCTCTTGAGAAAAATCACTCTCGCACGCCCAAGAAACCCTCTATGGCGGAATAAAAGAAAAATGTTGGAGCATAAGATTCTATTAACCTGTTGCTTGAGAAATCTCTCACTCAACAGAGGGATGAAATGATGGAGAATTGTTCCCACATCCTTCAACGCCTACCTATAGCAACACACACATATTCATAAAGTGACCACTTTGGAGGAACCTCTCCCTTCAAGGTACAGGTTAATTTTGATATTCCTGTATTTGAAGGTCAGATAGATGCAAATGCCTTAGAAAGATGGTTAAATCTGCTAGAAGGTTATTTCTCTGTTCACAATTTTTCTAGCAGGGAAAAGATCACCTTCGCACTCCTCAAGGCTCCCCCCCATATCAAATATTGGTGGGAAACTTACTGGGAGAAAATTTTCATAGAGGAAGATGGAATATATGGGGCCAAGCCCACTTGGGATTTTTTTGTGGATGCAGTCAAGGAACAATACTACCCTATTGATAACTATGAATACCAATACATGATATGGACCACACTGTGGTAAGAGAAGAGAAAAAAAGTTCCAGAGTTCACAAATACTTTCCATACCTTGCGCACCAATATGGGTATCAAAGACTCCAAGAAAAATATGGTTTTGAAATAATGTGGGGCTCTGCATAGGTACATCCAAACCGAAATGGATTTCCTAAACATCTCATCATTCGGAGTTTCCTATCGATATGTTGCCAAAATTGAGTAGAAATCTAGGCACTAGAACAAAGGGGTGTTTGAGTCTGCAAATCCACAACAACCAAAGCATGGTAAAGACGACCCTAACCAAAAACCTCCCAACAACCAATCCAAGACACGGGAAAAGAAGGGTAAATGAAAGATGAAGAATGAAACTAGGAAGTGGTGTGACATCCTCAAAATCCCCTGGCACAAAACCAATGAATGATGCTTGAAACAGTCATTGGTGGATGAGGTCAAATACAAAGAGCCGAACCCTGATTCAGAATCTGATCTAGAAAATATTGAAAATAGATAGATCGTCAATGAATACCCCACTATTATTGTCATGACTGCAACAATTCAACCAGAAGAACCAGTAGATCCTGAAGAGGGGGAGAACCTATTGAATTCACCGATGTGGGTGAAGGGGAACCCGTTGCATTTCATTGTTGATAGCGACATCCAAAAGAACCTCATCTTAGTTGAGGTCGTCAAACAATTGGGGTTTTTGACAACACCAGACCCAAATCCATACAACATCAGGTGGTTTCACTAGGGACAAGATCTCTATGTCAGCTAGTAGTGTCGCCTGTCCTATGGCATCCAACCCTTCAAGGATGAGGTAGTGTGTGATGTTTACCCTCTTGATGTCTGTGATTTTTTTGGGGGCCAACCAGATATGTGGAAACGCCATGTTGCTTATGATTCTCGACCCCGTAGTGTCATTATTACTCTGGGGGGTCAGCTCTACATGATACCATAGGTAGTTCTAACTATTGTTCCACCAAAATAGTGCCGCAAGGTTATCTCTCATACTGCAAAATTCATCCTCTTCATAGTTTGTTCAAAGGATGCACAAAAGGCCACTACAACCTCAACACCTTCTATCCAGCAAAATCAAATTGCAGAAGAGAAAGAAGATATTGTTTCTTCATCTACGATGGTGCCTACACAATGCCCCATCAATCCTAGAGACAACAGGTTGGTATAACATATTCAACACCGCCAACAACAAGTTCGTGAAAGCCTTTCACAAACCATGCAGTGCAACTACTCCAACAAGGAACGCAACTCACCAAGATTCACATTCAAAAAATTATTTCCCCTCTTCCCCAGGGACTCAACGTAATGGAGACCATTGATTCCTAAGGGGGGAGATTGATCCAGGTGGATATTAGTGGTCACCCACCTATTCCAAATTCCAACTGGCTCATCTTGACAATTTTCAGTTCAACATGTTTCTCTGTAATGGGGAAATTTCTTTGTAATTGTGGGTTATGCACTTCTGGGGTTGTCCTGAATCCCTACACAACATCCAGGTGGATATTGGTGGCTGCCCACCTATTCCAACTGGCTTATTTTGGAAGTTTTCATGTAAGTGCATCTTTATGTACTTCCAAGGTTGTTTTGGGTTCCTAAACAGTGTTTTCTTGGCTTGCCACAATCAAAATGTAGACAGATTTAGAGTTTGACGACATAATGTATATTTCTCGAAAATACCTTTCCAATGGGATATCACACACCTAAAAAGGAGATTGTATGCAAAAGTTACGACCCCGGTAAGTTGATGTACTAAATTACCCCGACAGGGCCCACATGAATTTTAGTGTTTCATCTCCTAGGGTTAGGTTTTTGGATGTCTAGGGTTTTAGCATTCATGTTTATCATAAAAAGGCCTTCAAAGCCTCATTGTACTCGTCTTCTTGCAAATGAGCATGGTCGTCACATCTCTTCTCAAAGATAAAGATACCACCATTCTAGAAAGTCTTTCACTCTATACTTTTACAGTCTCTGTACATTTGGTTCATTAATAGAAATCATGTATTGTTGTATTTATCTGTTTCTCGCAATTTTTATGTGTATTTCATTGTAATATCTCTGCTTTCATTTCATTCCAAAAATAATCCGGATCAATTCTACTATTTTATTCATTAATAGAAGTTGGGTTTCACTGTGTTGTTGTACTCTTTGCTACATTTATGTGTGTTCCATTTCATTCTCAATATAATCCTGATCACATTGACAATCAACAAAATTGAGGGTTAACATAGACAATGCAAGCACAAAACACAAGAAGACAAGAACAAGCATAAGATGAAATAATTCAATGGTAATTTCTAGTCAATGAATGAGTTAGTTGTTATAATAACTAGCATCTACACAAATTGTTTGTCAATGGTATTTAATCGATTTTTTTTTTTTATGTTGTGAGGACTGAGCAATAAATGGTAGGTTTTAAAGTCATGCTCTTGGGTTGTATACCCAACTATTGGTATTGCTTGGGAACAATGCCTTACACTATGAACAATTTCCTCATCCCTTTGGGATGTTGTTGTACTCTCACATAGACTACATTAATATTAATTTTGGTTTAGAGTAAATTATTGTCATTTGTTTGGTCAATTACAAGAGCTAGAGGACTTATACCATCCATCCAATTGCTTAAATGAGATCAATGGTTGTGGTAGCATAGTTTTTAAAATAGTTTCCTTTCCACAATCTGATTACTAATTTCAATTCCTCGTATTTAGAAATTAGTTTGTTCTCAAACCATTGGGCATTGTTTTATGAACTGCCTAGGATGTAATTTAATAATATTTTAGTTGGATCCATGTTTCCCTACACTTCACTGATGCCTCCAATATAAGAATCAACCTATCAACATTTCATTTGAAATATTTTCTATGGTAAATCATTCTAGGAACATGTTTTATCAGTTGGAACAATTATTATCTTCCTCAAAAACCCATGTAGTGAATTGAACCGTCAACCATTACTAATTCTTATAACTAATCATAGGTATCTAAATATGCTTATGCATTTTTAATGGACTCTATTGGGTTGAAAATCAATGGAAAATAAATATTCTTCTCTTTGTTAGTATGGAACGTTCTTCTCATTGTAAAACTAAAGAGTGGCATACCTTGTATTACTAGAGTGTTGAGATAAAGGTGCTAGAATATATTGTATGAATAAGAAGGGTTGGTTGTTAGAAACAACAAACCAAGTGAATATCTATCTATCTATCTATATATGTGTGTGTGTGTGTGTGTGTGTGTGTGTGTGTGTGTGTGTGTGTGTGTGTGT
>ML800172.1:194544-224337 GCA_009831015.1 Picea engelmannii
CTTGTTGTGTTTTATTGTATGATTCCTTGATCACATACATAGGTTTATATTGAGTTTATGCTATTACTATCACTTTGGTTGGTTGCGTTCTTTTGCAGGTTCATCATTGTATGAGCGTTGGAATGGAGCTAGGATGGCAATGGTGAGAGGAAGTGGCGTTTAAACGGTATGCCACCTAGCCCTCTTTAGTTAGTAAATTCAATATCTAAAACTTAAGGAAAGTGTCATGTTCTGGTGTGTTTTGTTCTAGATCTAGGTGGATCTAGGGAGATCAGTTAGTGTCCGCACCTACCAATTTGTCCGATAACACAAGGGATAGGAAATAGGAGCCAAGGAATTGTAATCCCCATTGTAGTTGAACCGAGGGTCAATAATGAAGGCCTAGGTTTTGGTGGCATAAAGGAAAATGACATGTCCACCAAGGTTATGTTTATGAAAGAAAAAGATGCTACAGATTTATCCTTCTTATTAGAAGAAAGCGAACCAACAAATGAATATGGTAGCACACTACCAGTCCAACCTTCTTGTGGTGGGTTACAAAAGGGAAATGATGAGGAAATTTCGTAGACTCATTCTGCACCAACACTAAGAAGAAATATAAATACAATCAACTAGAAAAAGAAGAAAAAGAACAAGAGGTATGCATCAAGCAAGAAATGATTCCCTTTTTTGTTACAACTGCAAGAAGAAATTCCATAGAACTTCCAACTATTGATATTCCAAGGTATGTTCCTTCTATGGGAAGAGAGGCCATATTGAGGCACCTTTCTAGGAGAATAAAGCGACATGTCATAATATTGAATGTTTGTAGAGGAAAAATGGTAAGAGGACTTTTCCAATACAACAACAAACTCAGAGGCATATGGAGAAAAACGGAATTTTAGGTAGTCCATGCTATAGCTGGAAATTTTTCTAGCACTGGAAGATGAACATAAATTGGGAAGAAAAGTATTGGATGATTTATCGAAGGAACTACATATCCAAGAGAAGAGGTCAAAGAGTGAAAATTAAAGGAAATGGAGAGGTCCCTGCATTTCTATCCCAATGAGTAGTGATTGCTTGAGAATTTACAACAATATAGGAGTTGAGATTCAGCAATGAAGTGGATAGTAAGTTGATTCTGACATCAAGGGAAACCTCAATCAAATTATTTTCGACAATATTACAAGGAAATTTTCTCTTCTTGGAGATGTGTTGAATATTGATACATTCCAGGTCATTGACATTGGGGGTTCCTTGAAATTCCGTGACAACCAAAGAAACAAACAAATGTTAAATTCACTTGGTTCCTTAGAAATTTTTTTGAATGTATTGATATGAACTAGTTGGAGTAGTAGCTACAACCTATTTTGGTATTATAATTTATTTTTCTCTAAATGATGGCTAATTCACAACATATGTAATTTATAAATCATTAATCTATGTAATAGTGTTGTGAATTATTAGTTTTTTATTATTGGATTGCATCTCTACAGTTTATTTCATCTAAATATGTGTGGCAGTGGTTTCCATTTAATGAATTCTTTGGAGTACATTTTCATTGGGTAACCCATTGTCTACAACCAATTTTCCAAGCCATCCACTAGCCATTCCTTGTACTATCCAAATCTTGAGGCATTCTCCTTGTCCTCAAGATTATAGGTGTTAATGTCACCTATAGCCATACAATCATATGATTTGTCCACTATTTTGGGTATAATAAGATGTTGTGCTTGAACACGAAGGTTTTCATTCAATTAACATTGTGGAAAACATAGAGCAACATGAAAGCATGTGTAAACAATAGAGTTGTTTCAATACTAGAAATTAAATTTGAATTGCTAAGCAATTGATCTCAAGAAAAGAAGGAAATCCAAAATTTCCTTTGTCGATTTGTTGTGCAATGGCATATTGATAGCCAGTTTATGTAATTGGACACAAAATTCATTGTTGAATGTGTGTTGGGTAAGCACATTTAAACAAGAAATAAAGTATACATTCAACGTGGTAGATTTATTATTTGCTATAACATGTATATTTTTGCTTATGTTCAATGAGTAGAGGAATGGTTGTTATGAGGGTTGTGATTACACATTTTATGACAACAAATGTGATTGGAATTGAATTGAGTGCAGAGATATCAATTGATTGAAATAACAGAGACTTAGTTTTGGAAATTCGAATTCAACTTGGATTTTGTTGGCTTCCAAGATAGACCATCTCCAAGTTTGAGATTGAAAGAGAATTTCACATTGAATATGGAAATGAATTCTAATTGAAGAGTTCCAAATACAAATATTGATTATAACAAAGAACCAATGAGTAGTCTTATGCACTGTCATAACAATTGAAGCCAGAAACCAAAGTTGAAACCATAGCCAAAACCATATATAGAAGCCAAAGCTAGACCTAGAGCTATAGCCAAGAGCTAGAGTTGAGAACCATGTTTCAAAGAAGTCAATAGGAGGAGATTGAAAAAAGAGTTTGGTTTCCTTAGAATATTTTGGGGACCAAAATTCTCTCAATGGGGAGGTGTAATCCAAAATGGATCTAAAAATAACAACGAAAGATTAATGAGACTCAATGTTGGTTACTTATGGGCTGACCCAGGTTCTAACTATAGGATTACCACCAACCCTTCAACCATCGACCCTTCTGGATACCAGAAGGAAACACAACGCACAAAGTGCACTCTGCAGTCTCACTTGAGATGGATTCAATGGGTGGCCGCAAGACTCGAATGTCTGCAATCTTGGGATGGGATGTGTTTCTCTCTTAGAGGCATTGGATCTACTTGTTGTTAGCCCTCAAACCCTCATTAGATATTAGTTTATATCAATAACGCTAATATTCCCATAAGACTTCATTAACCGTTATAGAAACATGTATTCAATGATAGGTATTCATCTACTGTAACATAAGATTCATATCTAAACACTAGCTATGACATTCATTCATTTAGTGTTGTTCTACAGATTTCATGAGTTTTACCTTAGTGCGTAGTAATATAAACTTTATCAATTAACATATTCATCATAAATCTTGTTAACTCAAATTTAATAGTAAGAAATGCAACCATTCATACACATGACACAGATATACCATGGTTCACCCCCTCCTGGGCTACATCCACAAAGATTTGTCGCTTTGGCTCTTTATTCATATTCTTCTGGCAAAGTCCAGTGCTGCGCACCGTACAATTCTTCCTTCATTAAACCCGATCTCCTCAGATCACAAAAGTCTCTCAACAAGGCCTCCTAATCAACTAAAGGACCTACTGCAACATCAACAATACACACCCCAACGCTCTCATGGTCCTAATACATTCTACTTATACAAAACTGGGACAATGCCCTTACAAAAACCCTAACCCTAAGTGGATTAGGTTTGTCCACTTTCTCCTTGATTTAATATTGGTTGGTCCATGATCCAACCGTTCTCCAAGTCGACACTTTTCCAATTTCCAACTACTTCGCAGTAATTTTTACACTTTGTAACTGATTTTTCCCAGTGTTGGTTTTCCTCTATTTCTGACGTGCTCCCCTATTTTTCGGCGTTTTCTTGAAATATTCAAAATTTCCTTGGTTTTCTCCCAAAATTGGCCTACGCCAACATGCCCCCAACACTAACATTGTGACTCGTCCCGAATCACTCACTGACTCCTGCATCGTTTATTGCATGTGTCAGTGCTTTATACATCTATGTTATTTGTTTGTATTGCTCCTGAGCCTGGTTTCTCTTCTCCACCATGGCTTCTACCATCTGTGTGGTGACTGGAGGCTTCAATATATCTCCTCCCTCCAAGCCTATCTATTCCACTCTTGATTTTGCTGCATCAATCTCCATGACCAACTATTCAGCCTTGTCCTGCAGAGGCTCCAACTGAGCTTGTCTTGTGATCTTCTCAGCTAAAACTACTTTCTCCTCTGCATGTAGGTCCTTCATTTATACAATTGTATTAATATTTTATGGCAGTGAAATTGTCTTATGTTGCTATTTTAAATATGTCATTACTGCATGTACCTTATCTTCCCTTCTTTGTAGGTCTTTCAAGCTCCCATCTTCTAAAAGCTGTGTCCACAACTAGACACTTTTTTCCAATCGATCTATCATCCTATGTATGGTCTACGCTATACTCTCTGTAGAATCTGTTGCATATTGATCTCATTGCGCTCTTACTTCTGAAGGAGTAGTGGGTACTACATGCTCCTCCAACTCCTTTATATGGTCCTTGTACTGCTCCAAGGCCTGCATTATTTTCCTCATCTTCTCTTCAGAATATACTCCCTCTAACTCTGTGCTATTTGGGATGGTTTGGAATACTATGCTAATGGACTTCTCCATCTCTTCCAATTTATGTTGTGCTATTTTCTTCATATTACCTTCTTGGCTAACTGCTTCCTTCGGTGTGATATTTTCCTCCTACTCTATCTATAAGTTCGTCGCATCAGACCTTTCTCTGGACTGAATTTCTTGCATGAAATTAGTTTGTAACATAGAGCACCTTAGTCGGAACCTTGGGCAATGCCAAGTCCGATGTCTCAATTTCCTTTAGGGGATTCTATGTTTCCTCCTCGTCGATAAAATTATTGCTCCCCTGTGTTGTGATTTGCATTGTTCACCAACATGCATTCCTTCCCTAGTTTTTGTTTGTTTCTCTTTTTGTGGTTTCTCTGCTCTGATCCTAAACTACTCCAGTGTAGTTTTCACTTCCCACACTTGTTCCAAAATTGAAGCCCTATGATTCTCGACATTCTCCCACACCCTATATAGTCGATATTCGACTATTGTGGCTACTAGTTCAACATCATCTGCTATCAGTGATGTATGAAGTGGTGTTATATGGGCCTTTTCCTTCTTCCTGGAGCCACTTGTTTTCTCCCCTGTCCTCTTCCTTTGGGCATCTAATGGATCAGACGTCTTTGGCATCTATGTATCCATTCATGTATCCTACCCAATTTATTCCTCCATATGGATATCATGTGTCTCTATCCTTTCTTCTCCCACATGCACCTATTATGTTGTGCCTCTTGGTGTCTTCTCTGTGCATGGTGGACACCGTGTAGAACCACCCTGTGGTTTATTCTACGTCCTAATTTTATTTTGTATTGGGTTTCTTCCCCCTACTAGACCTTTTGTTGTCTTCTTTTTCTTGTTGGTGCCATTTCTACCTATCTACTGCATGAGAACCTTTATATATTGCATCCTAGTTTGTACCGTGGGCATCGCTTTTAGAATTACTATCACTTTCCATTCCTCTGGCAATTCCTGGACCTCCATTTGTATGTCATGCGTTGTCACATAGTAGCTCATTTTTAACCACTCCTTGGATGGGTCCCTCTTTGCCTACAACCACATGCTATGGCACATTTCCTAAAAATTTTCTATCTATCCGAACTCCTGGACAGTCTTTGGTGAAATCCTACAGGTACTAAATACTAGCTCCTGGATCTATGATAAGTACCGCGCAAAAGTTTCATTGTTTTCCTTCTTCTTCTTTGGGTCTATTTTGATTCTAATAGAAGTGTAGCGGGTTGTGGCACACTTTCCTATCCTTTCTATCTACTTTTTGTACACTATTTCTTTCCACCCTATCAATGCAATGAGGATAAGTAACCATGAGTAGTGGAACTCAAAGCCCCAATCTTATGTGTCTTTGCAGTCTTTCAGGAATGAATTGATCAAGTACAGGTCCCAGCTCATCGAGCTCCCCTTCGTGCATTGCACAATATTGTCTACCACTTATGTTGACACTTCTTCCTTCCTACACTTGTGTATCAGTTTTCACTCTAGCAACCTTGTGGAAAATATCATTGCAGGATCATTTATGTCGTTGATACTGATTCCCCTATTTCCTCTTTCTGTGCCATATTTTCCCTTGATTTCATCGGAGATGGCCTTTGCTTTTGTATTTTCTTCTAAGTATTTCTCTAGGTTCTCCCCATATGTGGGTAGCCCAGTGATAGCTACGATCAAATCCACATTAATAGGCACTAGTCTATCCATCCAAAAAATTCCTCCATGTACCCTTGCTAGGAGTTGTTTCACACATCCATTGATGTGTTTACCACGCCCAAAATGTGGTATGTCTAACAGGTTCATAATCCATGTGTTGTAAAGTCCTAAAATCCATTATGCAAGTTTCAACAGTGGCACACCTGATGGGCCCTCTCCTTTGCACTCCATGTAATTTTGTTGTGCCAAATTCAGAAATTTGACAACATCTGAAGAGTCATGATCTAAGTATTTCATGGTGTTTACTCCTCCTACCATTTCGTCATCGGCCTTTACTGCCTATGGGAGTTTTGGCATTACTATTTCCAATTCCTCCTGTGCGCATTGTATGCCTTGCGCACTGATTTCAACTTGATTTTTCTTCTTCCCTTGTGGGGAGGACACCCCAACCTCTACTACACCCTCATGCTCTGAACCTCTCTCTTCTTCCAGCTCTAGGCTCTGTTGCATTGAGCCCATGGCCTGTTCTTCCTGTTGTGGCCCTTTTCCCCTAGACGTGTTAGATTATGTCATGTCTATGTCCTCCTCAGGATGCTCGACCTCATGTGATGGGTTTCATTCCTCCTCGACTTGTGTGGTAGTAGGATCTTAGTCTGGCATGTGAATTTCATTGACATCTAAGATTGTCGGCATGTCCTATGTCCCTGTTTGAGTCGCCTGAGCGTTGTTTCTTTTGTTTCAACTAAATCTTCTTGGCTCTCCAACTCTTGGTGGCGACATCCTACTAAAATTCATATTGTTGAGCTATAAATCTTCACTGGGTATCACAAACTCTCATTCTCTCACACTTAACTTTCACTCTTCATTCTTCTCCTTAGAAAAAAACACAAATGATTGTGTTTTCCCCCTTTTTCTTCCTTTATAGTGGGAGGACGTATTGAAAGCTATTTCGCATTGACAGTTGTCACCTTTTCACTTTCTCCTGTGCACTACACTTTTTGTGTTTGTCAATTATTTTCCATCGTAGAGTGTCTTCAACATTGGTTTTTCGGCAACGCACTGTTAATGCTATCAATTATATTACATCAAAACCCCTCTAATATTCTTCTATCTTTTTATCTTTTTATCTTTTTGTTATATTCCTTATTTTATGGGATTTTCGTACTTTTCTTATGACATATACTATATACAGTATGTACAATCATGCCTTTTCTCTATGTTTTTACCTCAAGTTTTTAGGTCGATTGTCATGATACAACTTCAGTCGACTTCCATTCACTAGTCCTCGGATATTCTTCCTTGTCAGATCTTTCAGTTTCACAAAACCTCTATTTTTTATGGCCTCTACCTGATAATGCCTTAACCAATGCATCTTGAACTTCCCAGGGTGTTGTAAATACATGTTTTCATAGAGGAGAACTAGATCTCCTTCCTTAAATCTTTTCTTTTTTATGTGCCTATCATGCCAATACTTTTCCTTCGCTTTCTGTACCTCCTGGTGAAATCCTACTAAAATTATGTTTTCTTCCATCTCCATCAACTGATCCAATATTTCCTGCACAACACCTTCTTCTATCATGTTGGTGATTGTTGCAATACATAGACTAGGTACTAAATAATCCAATGGAACCATTGCTTCCTTCCCATACACCAGTCTTAATGGTGTTTGTCCTGTAAGATTCTTGCATGTAGTCCTGTAATCCCATAACACTGTTGATACCTTCAAATCCCAATCATCCATATTCACATTGCAAATATTTGTTAATGCATTTTCTAGAATCTTGTTAAAAGATTCTATTGTACCATTTTCATGGGGATGGTAAGGTGTTATCTTATGATGATGTATCTTGAATTCTTCTGTCATAGCTCTGATTGTATTGTTAATAAAATTGGTTCCCTGATCACTCAACAAAATTTTGGGACATCCAAATCTGGTCACCACGTTCTCAAAGAGAAACTGCATTGCAGTTTCTAGGATGCAATCCTTCACTGGGGTTGCTTCTGCCCACCTGATTAAGTATTATATCATAGTGATGATGTATCTGACTCATGATATCCTTTCTAGTGTATTAATGGGTCCAATGAAATCCACAACCCATTTATCAAACATGTGTAAAGGTACTTGGGGCATAAGTGGAATTTCATCCCTTCTGGATGGTTTTCCCACCCTCTGACAGACATAATAGGCCTGACAATATTCCTTTGCATCCTTATGTATTGTAGGACACCATAATCCTACAAGAAACACCTTCTATGTTGTAGTCTTTCCTGCATAGTTCCCTCAAGCTATGACTTCATGTGCTTCTTCTAACACCATGGGGTGTTCATGCTCCATCACATATCTTCTCAGAATTCCATTTGCGCCTAACTTGTATAAATGACCTACAATCAACTGATAGTCTAAAACGTGCACTACCAACTATTTTTTTTGTGCGACAGTATATTCCTTGGGATCCATTCCTGTGCTCAATAATCCAACAATGTCAGCAAAATAATCATCAGAAATATGAACAAAAAATAAGTTAGCATCAAGAAAATTCTCCTCCAATTTCTTTGGCTCCTCTCCATTGGTAATTCTTGATAGATGATCTGGTCCTGCATTCAACTTCCCTGGTTTTAATATGATTTCAAAATCTTATTCCTAAAACAATAATATCCATCTAGAGATCCTTCCCCCCAACACTGGCTTGTTAACTAGGTACTTCAAAGTGGAATGATCTGTAAACATCTTAAAATGTTGACCCAATAAATAATGCCTGAACTTTTGTAGGGCATATACCATAGCCATACCTTCCCTTTATGTAGTATTATAGTTATGCTCAGACTCAGAAAACTTTCTACTAGAAAAATATATTGGGTGATCAATGTCTCCTTCACCTGGCTGTGCCAAAACTACTCCAATTGCAATGGATGAAGTGTCCACATGAACATGAAATTATTTTTTCCAATCTGGAAAGCTCTCAGAATTGGTGTTGTCACCATCTTCTCTTTCAGTATGTCCAATCTCTCTTGGAATTCATCATTCCACTAAAACCTTATGTCTTTCTTTAGTAACTTCTCCATGGGAGCAGTAATCTTTGCATAGCCCTTTATGAATTTCCTGTAGTACCCTGTGTGGCCCAATGTTGCTCTCAACTGGTGCACTAACTTTGGTGGTGGTAATTTGACAATAACAAAAATATTTGCAGGGTCTACTATCAAGCCATGTTTTCATACAATGTGCCCAAGTAGGATTCCAAACGACGTACTGAATATACATTTATTAATGTTCAAGTAAATATGACATTTCCTACATCTTTCTAAAATTAACCTCATAATTTCTACATGGTTCTTCAATAAGCTGAATATTGTCCAATCATCTAGATAAACCTCTAAAAAATTATGTATAAAATCCTTTAATGCAGCTACTACTACTCTGGAAAATATTGTTGGTGCATTCTTTAAACCAAATGTCATTATTGTGTACTGATATGACCCCCACTCTGTTGCAAATGTAGTTTTTTACCTATCCTCTGGAACAATTCCGATCTGATGGTCACCTGAAAATCCATTTGTGAAGGAGTACACTTCCTGTCCTCCCACATTCTCTAAAACATCATCTGTAAATGGAGTAGGAAAAGGATCATGCAGACATGCATCATTTAATTTTCTCAAATCCACACATATCCTAATCCCTCCAATATTCTTTTCCTGGACCACCATTGGACTAATCCATTATGATTCTTCCACAGGCTCTATGATTCATGATTCTAGCATTCTATCAATTTTTGCCTTCACTTTCTACTTATAAATGGGGTTTAATCTATATGGTCTCTGTCTAACTAGTCTTACCTCTGGTCTGAGGGGTATCTTCATTTCTCTGATTTCTCCTGCTACCCCTTTCATTTCTAAAAACGTGGCTAGGAATAAATCACTATACTCAGGCAATAATTCAATTAGATTTTCCATTGTCTCACTATCCTAGTAATCTCCAATGCTAGCTATCTTGGGCTTCTCTTCAGTCCCAATATTGACCTTTTTAATATTCATAGGTGCAGTGAAATATTTTGATTGTAATTGGGGTCCTTCCAACCCTCTTTCTCCTTAACCTTCTACTATATGTATGTCATGTGGGTTTTCTTCTACTTCCTCATCCTCTACGACTTGATAATAATAAACTAATTGTTCAAGTGTTTATTTTCTGTAATATTTGTATATTGTCAGTGTATCTACCCCATATTCTTCAAATATCTTCCCTTTGATCCTCTGTAATGCTAGATATACCCATGGATTCTCACTTTCAAATGCAAAAGTCTTACTAAATTTCTATTGCACTGCGCCCCAACTCATTGTTTCTTTGCGCAGTTCCTGCTCCTTGTACCAATTACTTGGTATTCCTTCTAATGTATGAATAAATTAATGCATACATTCCCCTAGTGGTACCAATCTCCAGTTAGTGACACAATCATTTATATGATGTTTTGGGTTCTCTCTTCCATCATACTTATGTACGGGTCTATCCTGTTGACTCCTACCAAATATTATGTGCATCAATCACTTACACTGATACCAATCCTGAATTACCTCCTTATGTGCACCACACCATCATGCAGGTGTGTCCCTTAATGCTATATCCAACACTAATCATCTCTGACTATCCAAAACCTCTAATTCAAACTCTGTCAGCAGTTTTTTTAAATTATCCTCTTCATTAAATGTGGGAAACCATCTTACTTTTGTCCCAATCCATCTTATTGCACGTGTAACTATGGCGCACCTCCTAGTAGAGACTTCATGCAATATTTGCTTCCAGTTTTCTACTCTAGTATCTGAATCTGACATGTCAAATTGATACTCCTCCAAATGAGTACTTCATCTGCAGTTGGATTCACATAGTCTTCTTCTCACGCAGTAGTCCTATACAACTGGTTCACATCATCCTCTAGAACACTGTCAAGAACAGGTTCTACATATCTTTCACAATCTAAGGGATCTAAGGGTGCTACTACCCTAAATTTACTAGCTTCAAATATCATCTTTCTAGTCTTTAAATTAATTATGGCCTGATTATCAAAGGCCCAATCAATTCCCAATAGTGTTGGAAATGGTGTAGACTCATCCACCATATCCATTACTTCAAAATCTATTGTGGTGCACACACCATCTAGATCCATTGTTTTATTCTTCAATCTACCTATGGGAATCACTCTCTACTGGTTTTCCATCTTCAATTAGATATTGGAATACCCTAGTGTAGGTTCTCCCATTGCTTCCTAAGTATTATTTGGAAAAATGTTGACATCTGATTCTAAGTATAGGATAACATTTCCCATGTTAAAGTCTCCTATACTTTCATTCAATATGAAATCTCTGCTAGTTATATTTTTTATGGACCTGATTAATATTCTTTGGTTATGTTCCTATCCCTTCTTCCAATCTATATTTCTCAAGCATATTTTTAAAAAAATCCATGTCATTCTTATCATTAAGTAATTTAAATCAAGATACCAGGAAATTATTTAAGTTACTTACTTTCTCTGTTTTCTCTCCTTTGTAAGTATGATCCAAATACAAAGACATATAAAAAATAGGAGTATCATACCTATGCATAGTGTTTGATGTGGAGGCTTCATTCTCCTTCAGGAACTCCTTCTTTGCTTCATTGAAAGTTTCCTTTTACTTCTTTGTATCAAACTGGTGTTGTGGATGAGTGTTCTTTTGAATCCAACACTGAGATTCCTTTTTCTGATCCTATGCATCTTCTCCTGTCTTCACTCCTCCTCTAGTCACTATATTGATGTTCCTTCTGGGATCCCCTATTTCTATGACAACCCACTAAACATTTTGGTTATTTAGATTCCTCTTCTCCTAGATCTTCGTCATTAACTTCGGGCACTCTTCTGTCACATGATCTATTGTGCGACAGTACATACATGTTGCTTCTGGTTGAGGAAAATATATGGAATAGTGTCCTTGTTGTTGAAAATTATGGAACATAACAGGCCCTCTGCCTCTTCCCATTCCTCCTCTTTCTCTACCTCTGAATCCTCCTATGTTCCCCTTTGGATCTAGGTTCTGTTGATGATACTATGGTGCCTGATTATACTATAGGGGCTTATGAAACTATAAAATTGTTTGAAATTATTGTGCATTGCCAAAATGTGGCACGGTATTTTCTTCCATCAACTCAGCCGACATCATGTATGCATCTAAGGTTCTTTCCTTCATTAACTCAAGAGTTCTACAATTTTTTTCTTCATGTCCTACCGACTTACAAAAGTTACAGAAAGTACTCTTCAGTTTTGTCTTGTACTTCTGCATCATATGGCAATGATAATGTTCATGCCCATGTGTCTTTCATATTTCACACCAAGGCCCTCTTGTAGGCAATGGATTTGGAAATTCTACTCCCAGTTATTTTGAAAATGTCAGACACTCATTCTTGTGATGTCCTTCTGATATGCACAAGGTACACCACACTTTTTCTCTTTTCTCCCTACTTTTATTCTGATTTAATTACACTATCAAGTTCATCAGGTCTTCCTTCAGCTCCTCTATAGATGGATCTGTCTACTTATATTGAGTCTCTTCTAACTACATTGTTTCTTGCAGTGCCTCTTCCTGGGCTTGAAATTTTTGTTGTCTCAATGGATATTTGAAGCATGGTAACATAGAGTTTATAAACAATTGTCTATGTTGCATGTCAGAAATGAGATACTTCAGTTTACCTTTAAATGTCTTGAACTTCTGATCAATGTCCCATACAGACTCTCCTAGTTTTTGTCTAACCTAAATAATCTCATTCATAAACTAATCCTCTGATTTTGGCCTCTGAAACTCTTTGATCAGTAACTGCTTGATCTCTGCTACTATTCCCGATGCACCCTATGGATTTTTTACTGCTAGTTTCATGTACCAATCCAACACTTGATTTTTGAATGCTATTGCTAGCTATGCCACTTTTTTTGCCTCATAAGTGACTATTTTCGCTTCCAATATTCAATCACACATGAATAGGTTCTTCTCTGAGTCTTCTTATCCATCCTCATGAAACTCTGGTAATCTTATCATTGGATCTACTCCTTCCATTTTTGAATGTGTTGTACATGCTCCGTGCAATACTACTATCTGTGTATTGTTGTTCGAACTTGAACTCCCACTGGTGTTGCTACTGGTACTTCCACTTGAACCACTAGATGTATTGTTGTTGGTACTTACACTTTTACCCCCACTTTTATTCTGATCTCCTATATTCCTTTGATCGTCAGTCACTTGTTCTCTAAACAACGCTTTCTTTGATAATTTGTTAATCGTACATGGGGTTGTAGGTTCTACATTGATTCATATCTGGATAGGGGTACCAGATTCCTCATTAGATCCCTCTCCTCTAGTATTTATTTCATATGTGGAACACAGTATCTCTTCGATGTGCTCCACAACATGGAGATCGTCTACCTCTTCCTCATCACTTTCCAAGCCTTCCCTCTTGACTACTGCTCTTTTCTTCCTATTGAGCTTATACTGGTAGGGTCTTCGACTGCGCATCATTCCTTCCTTATACATAATTTCTTGGATCTCCTCTTGATCCATCATAATGGGATATTTCTCTTTTCTGCACTCTTCTCTATCCATTTCCTCCTCCATCTCAGACCTTCCTCACTGTTTCCCTTATATCCCCCATGCACGCAGGGTAGTTTAGTTGTCTGATTCCATAGTTAATACCCCTTTATCATGCAATAATATTTTGATTGAAGTGTACAATGACCTGATGTACCTTCCCCTTGTGCCCTTAAGAAAATCATGCTCTGATACACTATAATACTTTGACGTATCTACTACAAACTTAGTGATATACCCCACCACAATGTTGTATAGCCAGAAATCTACTGTGCACGTGAATTTTTTATTGAGCCTTTTCAACAACTTGACATTCTCTTATGTCCACTCCACTGATCTAACTTTATTGGTCGGTTGGGAATATTTCAACTATTCTATCCACTCCTGCAATAGTGTGGGAAACTCACTAAATAAACTCTTGTGTATTTCTCTGAATAAGTATCTCTTCAAGTATTGTGTTGGATTAAACCTAGGGTTTCTATTATCTTTATGGGAAAACTCTAGTTCCTGAACCGTCAACCATCTTTCAATATCCTCTTTTGTGGGGTTCCAACCTAAAAACATCCCCTTTCTTAAACCCTTGCACTATGCTACGTGATACATCCCTCCCGATCTAATATTCTGAGTTCTAACCGATAACATAACCATTGTTGGTTACTTATGGGCTGACCCAAGTTATAAATATAGGATTACCAACAACCCTTTGACCACCGTCCCTCCTGGATACCAGAAGACAACACAACTCATAAAGTGCACTGCGCATTCTCACCCGATATGGGTTCAATGGGTGGTTGCAGGACTAAGACTTCTACAAATCAGATGTGTTTCTCTCTTAGAGGCATTGGATCTACTCGTTGTTAGCCCTCAAACCCTCATTAGATCTTAGTTTAGACCAATAATGCTAATATTCCCATAATACTTCATTAACCATTATAGAAACATGTATTAAATGATAGGTATTCATCTACTGTAACATAAGATTCAGATCTAAACACTAGCTATGAAATTCATTCATTTAGTGTTGTTCTGCAGATTTCATGAGTTCGCCCTTAGTGCGTAGTAATATAACCTTTATCAATTAACATATTCATCATAAATCTTGTTAACTCAAATATAATAGTAAGAAATGCAACCATTCATACACATGACACAGATATACCATGGTTCATCCCCTCCTGGTCTACATCCACAAAGATTTGTCACTTTGGCTATTTATTCATATTCTTTCGACAAAGTCCAGTGTTGTGCACTCTACAATTCTTCCTTCATTACATATGATCTCCCCAGATCACAAAAGTCTCTCAAAAATACCTCCTACTCAACTAAAGGACCTACTACAACATCAATAATACACACCCCAACCCTTTCATGGTCCTAATACATTCTACTTATACAAAACTAGGAAAACGCCCATACAAAAAACCTAACCCTAAGAGGATTAGGTTTTTCCATTTTCTCCTTGACTTAATATTGGTTGGTCCATGATCCAACTGTTCTCCAATTTGTCACTTGTCCACTTTCCAACTGCTCTACAACAAATTTTCCACTTTGTAACTGCTTTTTCACGACACTGGTTTTCCTCTGTTTTTGGCGCTGCTTTTCCTCTATTTCTGGCACACTCCCCTATTTTTCAGAGCTACCTTGAAATATTAAAAATTTCATTGGTTTTCTCCCAAAATTAGCCTACACCAACACTCAATAAACACAATCAATCAAAAAAATTGAGGGTTAACAAAGAGGATGAAAGCACAAAAAATGAGAACAATGTTAGTTTGTCTAGTCTAGATCATATCATTGTGGTTGAGGATTCCATGTCAAATATTTTATGAATTTAGTAACTTATGATGTTTCAGCCATTGTCATGTCACTATAACATTGTTCATTAAAGGAAATTAGTACTTTCAAGTTTCCATCCTGTCCATATCAGAAAAATTCATTTATGTTTGAAAGTTCGCCGCTACTTTTCTGGTTAGCCTCCAACCAATTATTTATTTTCCCCTCATGGAATTCCATGTCAAATATGTGTTGGTACTTGTGTCGTCTATTTCCTGAATCACTAATTATATTTCTTCATGCATGTTGGTAATGTTTGTTGTTATTGATGGGTTATCTATGTAGTTTCCCCTCAATGTCAGTGTTAATGCTTTTCACGCGTCTCCTAATCACGATTTTCTATAACCCAGTGGTCGCCCTTGTCCAATTCATTGTGTCATGTATGTTTTTATGAATATTCAAAAGGCCTTGAGATTATCCTATCAACTACCCTTGATTTCGTAGTTGGAGGCTCCAACTACAACAAATTCCCCTAGTTCTAGCGCAGTATTAAAGAGGCAATGCATGCCTTCGGATTCATAGTCAGAAGAGGAGGAAGAATCCCTGCCAAAGTCAATTCCATATTTTTCGTTTCTATCATCCATTATGGACAACGTTATGTTCACAGGTAAGTATTTCAAAGAATCCTTTGAAGCTACTTTTTCAGTTCCATCCAATAAATTCCGCACCAGTTCACCATCGTCATCTACTAGTCTTCCCATTGTTACCAATTCCATCTCTATCATCTCACTTCCACCACAAACAATGGTTCGGCCCCCTCTGTCATACACTATTCTCATTATCACCATCATTGATTACCCTATCATCATTGTATATAAAACCTATTATACCCCCATTATTGAAGAACTTAATTGTCTACCACCTATATTTGTTGTGGATGCTCCGTCCATCAATCCATTGTACCCTATTCATACTGATACTGAAATCGATGAGCATGATTCTATTGAAACCTTAACCACAACCATCAGAAGTACTACTATTGTTCCCTTTCCCTCATCAAATGTTCCACTATTGAATTTACCCCATTCCGTGCTACAACAATCCACAAAGGAGGTAGCTCAATCACTACCTGATCCCCCACATGTTCCCTTGGAAATCCATGAAGAAACCACATCGGTGCAAAGAACAAGTTCTATCCATGAGCAGGTGGAGCCACTCATCCAGGACCCTCAACAATGTTGTGAAATATTATAGTTGTATCTAAAGCGCACAGGGGTTGTTTCCTTTCTTTCTCATGATGTTCAAGAGATATTTTCTCGTAGCTTCCAAGATACATCTGTAGGTACCTATGGTGATAATACTCCTATATTCTCTAAGAGGTCAATTGGAATTTTACAACCACTTTCTTTGAGGTTACTTGTAGATCATTTCATCACCAGTGAATACTTTGCAGCCTTGTCCAGCCCACAATTGTTGAATGTTATGCATGCCTTGACTTCCCATATAAATAAGTGTATTGTTTCGGTAGAGAAGGCCAATGAGGAGATAACACAACAAAAAAAACAATTGCATGATGAATTAGAGGTGGTATTAGAGGACCAAGACCAATCATACACCTTGTGTGTGAAGGCTCAATCAATGTTGGATGTTGTGTCTAGGAAATTGATAGAAACTTGGCCCAAGTTCTGGTACGCTTCCCCTCAACTGCTAGATGAAATTAATCTTGTTGTGCCAACACAACATGTTGAACTTATTACATATGCATGGTCTCATTTGGTCGTGAAGACAAGCAACCTATAACAGTAGATGGATGCAATTTAGATGAAAGAGAAGGAGAAGCCTCAGGCTATGCTAGAGAATATCACACAAGTGGTTGCAGAAGGGGATTTCATTCAGTCTTCCCTTCATAGCAAGACCATGGAGTGCAACACCATTTTACTATGGTCAATTATTGGGTTGGTCTGCTGGAAAATAGGAATAACCTCGTTGAAGAATTGAGAGTTCAATTACATGATATGGATGCAGAGGAACTGGCCATGACAAATCCCATTGCGCAAAAAGCTAAATTCAAAGAGATTCAATAAGTTGATAATCAACTTGATGTAATGTTTGAAGCTTCCCAGACTACCAAGAAATATCTTTGTAAGTTCAAGTCTGCAGTCCAGACTACATATGTTCAAATGCACCAAGTAAATTCCATGGAAGATATAGAATGGGACACTCTTCTCGCCACTAAACCTAAAGAACCAGATCTTGTTGTAGCTCAATAATTTGTTGTGGGTGCATCTATATTGTTGCATAAATGACAAGATTGCTTAGAGCAGTATGACAATTTCTGTCAGAAATCCCTACATATTGTACTAGAGTTGGGCCCTCTCTTTGAAAAAATCCATAGTAAAGAAGTGGAAGGTTGAATCGGGGCGGGTCAACAATTATGGTCGGCACATGTTGGGCCCTTCCTTTTTGGATTAAGCGATAAGGATGAATACGTGGAAAAAAAATTCAAATGCACCGCGTAGAAGCTGGTAGCTTCAAAAGAAATGGAAAAGGAAATACTGCGGTCAAATCAAAGGAATATCAGGCCCAAACATAAGAAGATTTGATTTAGTCAATTGACCTTGTCAAAGGTGTGGAAGTATAAAATAAAACAACAATGTAAAGAGAAAATACTAATGTTCTTATTATTAGTGTCAGGTATTGTCTGGTGTTGGTACTACTGTTGTAATCATGGTGAGTCCAAAGTCTATCATGAGTCTAGTAGGAGTATTATCTGAAAATGTAAGAGTTGGATCTCATCTGACGGGATAAGGTATAGGAGATCTATGTGTTTTGAGGTGAAATCTATCAAATTAAAAAAATATGAATTCTTTTATACTATTGCAGCTAATAAAATGATATGATTCAAGGTCTCAAAATTTGTTTTATGGTCACCTATTATGCTATGAATGGATCTGTAGCTTTGTTATGTATTTTCTTATTTCTTTCCTGGTGTTATGTAAATGTTGTCACAACCTAATTTCAAGGGTTAATGGATGGATCTGAATATGGTATAAATAGATCTAATTTCATATTCTTTATCACTCCCTTAATCATACAATCCTCGGCTACGCTTTGCGTGAGACTTCCTTCCCTTACAGAAGGTTGAATATGTCAATGTTCCTAGAATATAATGGTACTTTTTGTTGGTAACTGTCGAGAACCCTATTCTCGATTTTGTACCAACATGGTGGGTACACGTGTCAGGATGAATTCTCTTCATATCTTGATAGCTCCATGCAAAGGAATTTGTGTGTTTTTGCAACATTTCAATTAACTGTTCATGCTAAGAACTATCAAGTTGAGAATTTATATGTAAGAATTTACCTAGACTAATCTAAACAGAAATTATGTTTGATTCTATCATATCAATGTCTATTGTAGAAAGTTGTAGTGATGAGGAAGTATTCAAATCATAATTTTCTTGAAATTATAAGCTAAATACATGATCAAGAGATAAGTCAAAATTTTGCAAAGGATATAAATTGACCAAAAAACTTTGAATTTGGTCTTCTTCTTTAATGTACCCAACCTCCAACTGAGAAACATTACATGCAAAAACTCATTAAAACATAAGATTTACTCGTAATTAATTTTGTGTAGTTTACTAGCTACAAATCACACACATATTTAACCATTTGACTGATACCATAGTCCTAAATGCATCTAACAACATATATTAAACAATTTTTCAAGCAAACAACAAAAAAACAACATTCATATAAACCATTTACATAACAAAATAATGTAAGAACAAAACATAAACACTTGTATGTTAATAATTAACCAATTGGTTGCATACGAAGGATGAACCTCCCAACCATAGGCTTTGTTGCTACAAATATAAAAAATATACCACCCTCAAGATGAGGCTATGAGTCCACAAGGAGATATGGCCCTCTGGATATTCACTCTTCACACACAACAACCCCAAACCCCATGTTCTACCCCCACAACAATTTCAATCCTCCAACTCTCTCCTTTCCCCACAACCTGCACTACCCAAGTTATGTACCCCCTTCACTGATCACATCCCCTTGGGTTGTATCATTACTTTATCAAGGCCCTTAGTGCACTTGGTTTTCTAGGAACTATCAACTAGTGACTTCTAGGAACTCTCATCTTCCCAAGGAGTTCTTACAACAACCTTCACAAGGCTCTTAAGACATTTCCTCAACAAGAATTCGTACCATATAATTACAACACAATTTACAAGAACAAAGGCCTATTTATTAACATAAAAATATATCTAAACAATGGCCACCTTCAAGTATACCATGGTCGGTATTCTTCCCAACCCTCTGCTCTCCCTTTTCTACCCAAAATATTCATGTAATAACTGCCCTCTATGTAAAAACGTGACTGTCCAAGAACTACCCCCCTGTCCATACATATTTCATCTCTCGTTTCCTTACTTGACTTGACTTACACTCTTCCCTAAGCTGATTGTACTCATGACCATGCTCTCCAATAACTATGGGATGTGACCACTCACACCCACCATCCTACATGAGTTAAATGATTGGCTTCCAACACACTCCACATCAAATTAGAAGGTTATATTAAATGATAATAATTCAGGAATGTGGGTTGGATTAATACCCATATTTCCCGCTATGGACTCCTCTCTCTTGTGGAATCATATCCCCCCATCGTTCTTCATTCCTTTTGTATCGTAACTAGTTATTATTAATTTTATTAATTATTCCATGCACATAATATTCAATTCAACCCTCAACCACATTAAATCAATACGCGTGCTTTTCCCCAACACATCAGCTCACTAGCCTAATTCACATTTATACAATTGCATTATAATTCATGGGGATTAAAACTGGAGATGTTACATTTCCCTCCCCCTTAATTTTTCACTGCCCTCAATGCACAACACCCTACAGGTGTAATTTCATTTTACAATTCTGGCTCCCCAACCATTAATCAACATATAGGCTCTCTAGCCCAAAATCACACAAGCATTCCAACCTAAAAAAATTACATAGGCACTCTAACCCCTCCACAAATCGTAAATACATAGGCACTCTAGTCCAAAACATAAATACAGAGGCACCCTGGCCCAACACACACACACACACATAGGCACTTGGACCCAAAACATATACTTAAAGCTTTGGGATTCTCCTACAACTATCTCTATTTACACTAGCTCTCTTCCTCTTGACCTACCCAACCCAAGGAATGTACCATTCATTTATCAGGGTTAATCCAAGGAATGTACCATTCGTTTATTAGGGTTGACCCAAGGAATGTTCCCCCTTCACTGCTCATAGTCCCTCTGGCTGCACCATTAGTTTATCAGGGTCTCTCTGGCATAAGTAACTAGGAATCTCACTATTGGGATCTCAAGGGACTCATTGATAAGAAGAACTACCAGGAAATAACCAATGACAACCTTGCTTCTATAGTGAAACTCACACATGAGTTCACTCTTTAGATTTGGCAACCTAGTTCTTTGATAATGCAACTCACATAAGAGTTCACTCTTCAAGCCTAACAACTTGTTTCTTCGACAGTGCAACTCATACAAGTGTTCACTCTTCGGCCCTAAAAACCTGGTTCTTTGACAATGCAACTCACACAATAGTTCACTCTTCAAGCCTGACAACCTGGTTCTTTGATAGTGCAACTCACACAATAGTTCACTCTTTGGGCCTGAAAACCTGGTCATTTTGTTGTACTCACCCTCTATGCTCAAGCATCCCTTTCACCTTATAAAATTCCTTAGGAAATCCAACATTTTCCATGGCATTCTTATGTAGAAAAATGCCAAGTTTCTACTAGAATTCCACTAGCAATCTATAACTTGTGGCAACCATATCATTTGTATCATATGCATACAATCAATATGAGACACCATCATACAATTTTCCCATTAAAGTTTCCAATCTATTTTATACAGGAAAACAAAGTTTCCCAGACATGAGTTTTCTACTCATAGTTATTTGGCTCTTGTAGTAGTATATATTAGTCTTCCTTATGGGATTACATGCCTACCCTATCCAATTCCATTTCCCTTGCAATTTTCTCATTTTTCAAGCAACCAAACAAATTGTTAGCATATCATAACAATGTTCAATTATTAATTTCTCCATTCTGTTTATACAGGAAAAATAAATATTCGCACACATGAGATTTTTACTCTTTATGTTTGCCTCTTGCACATGTATATATTAGTCTTATTTATGGGCTTACATAATTTCCATATCGAATACCATTCTACCTGCATTTTCCTCAACTTTCTTGCATCCAAACAAGATTGTTAACACTCATGCACATTTTTAGTAGTTCATAAAATGATCTTAGAATTGTAATTTACCAACAATTCAATCATTTGCAGCCATTATTCACATTAAAATGGAATTCAAGCATTCATCGTATTATCTAGAATGAAACTATCATTCACTGTACATGCATTATCAACACATTAAGATTTTCATAATCCAATCAAACTTTACCAATAAATAAAACCAATGTGCCAATAATCATGGCCACATCTACACAATGCATCCTTACATTTATTCTAGAATACCATATGTTCATGTCATGTATTACACCATTTGAGTTGGAAGGTATGGCCCATGCATCAACAAATCCTCCAAAATTTCCCCCAAGTACTTGTGCAATCATTTGGATACCTTCCTCCTCGACCCATAAACAACACTAGGAATCAGATTCCCTTAGTACTCTCTCATGTCAGCAAATAGGTTGCATCCCAAATATCGGTTATACATGGGAAACCATTATGCACTTGATTAGAAATATAGCCTTTCCATATACAATCTCATTAAGGCCTTACACATGACCATCTCTAATCGAATTCATTCCTACAATAGGAGTAATGTCTCCTGACTTGACTTGGTTATGATCTCATAACCAACATAACACAATATGCAATTAAATTTCCCATAAATGCATTCAAGAAACATATAATATTTTCATACTCAAGGCCTCTTGCTTTTACATCAATTCAAATATTGAGATTTGACTAAGGGAATCCTTACCTCAATTCCCTTTAGCATTTATACATCATAACAACCTCAAATGCATATCTTCATGGTTGTTATAAATTTACTTGATGCTACCTGACCAGTTGGTACTTTGTAGAAGATCGCAAGCTCCCTTCACCAATCTCTTGATCAACATTTCCACCATTGTTGTTTGTATTCATATTTATGGATACCATAAGCAACATTATCATTATGCTATAATAATTTTTCCTGGATACACAATCCATCATTAGTTTTATTCAAACATTGTAGTGTGTATATATATCATGAGACTAGTTTTATTATATAATCATGCAACCAACATGTTTAGGAATGTCCACATGCACACACACACACACATCATTTTGCACCAATCAATTGATATTTCATGTATATTTCATGCACATGCATTCTGTCTTTATTGCATGCACCATGCATAAATTCTATCATGCACTCCGATGCATATATATTTCTACTTTAGTTATTTATTTATCTTTTTTGTTGTAGATGATTGTCCTTGAATTCATGTGGAACCTTGCTTCCTTGTACGCTACCATTCTGCTCAATTGTGCACTATTGGGCCCTATTCTAACCTTATAGGCAAGCCCCACTTGGTCATTCTACATCTCTATCCACTAGACCCACTAGTGTTGTCATCTCACAATTGCTTCCTTTATGCAGAGAAAACTTATCCCAACATCTTTTCACTATAATTCTAAATATTCATAGTATAGTAACATGCACTAATCCAACTGAACATTAACACTACAAACTAATTAGCCACTCCCCATTCCTTGACTAAACCGGTCTTGAAATACCATTATCATTGATTGGATTTTCAACATTCTAAAATATTATTTTATGTCATCTTTCTAATACTCCTTGCCATCCATGGCTTTACGTAATTTCAAATATCTCTCTTCACATCATTGAGTGATTCACTATGAAGCACTGCTTGTCCATTCAATACCACTCCACTCCTATTGCAATGCTACACTCCTCCATTCTCACTCATACCCTTCTTTTGTTGGGCACTCTGATAATAGAGACTACTTTATTTCTTTGGTTACATTAGACAAAATTGCTAGATCCTATCTAACAATCCCTCTTCCTGCATTCTCATTCTTGCACATAGATATAAATGATCCAACCATGAGTCAGACCTCATCTCATGATATCATTTTCCTTATCTTGCAACAAGATTTGTATCCTTCACTGCATTTATACCTTCAAGGTTACGAAATTCTCCTTAACTCCTCGTTCATGCGATATGATGCAGGATCATCTTCTACGACAATTTAGTTTTTGACCTTCTAGAGGATCTTAGGAATTTTATGAGAGGAAGTTGGTTTCATCATTGTAATTGTTTTTAATTATTTTCCTAATTTGTAATATTCTAGGGTGTTCGAGAAGAAGGAAGTTTTTCCATGAATGTAATAGGAAGTGGAAGAGTTAGATAAATTATGAATTACGTTTGGATCTGATCCTATCCTTCAAGATCGGAATCAAGTTGTTTTAAGTTAATTAGAGTAATTGTGTAATTTTGGTCAGATTCGATCCTATCTCTATGGATTGAATCAATCTGGTCCTTAATGTATTTGATAGGTGAGAGAAGAGAGTGTGGGTGTGAGTGTGTATGGAGTTACAGAGTTTGTGAAAGTGTGCAAAGATTAAATAGATCAAGAAAAAATTGAGACTTCCTGTGTAATTTTATTCCTTCAATGATATAATAAAGATAAGATTGTGTGAAGTTATCCTATGTGGTTGATTTGTTAATTCCATGAAAAAATTATCTAGATAGAGTGGTGAATTGTTTTGTGATTATAGGTGAAAGGATCGCACATAGAGGGGTTCCATATCTGAACTAAAACCCTGTCAAAATCCATGCGTATTTATGTTTTGAGACATGGATGACCAGGATCGAATCGGGAGGATTAGAGCAATGGTCCACAACATTTCGACCATCGTGCATCGACATTTTCTTGTTGCTTATTTATTTGAATAGGTTTGAAGTTATGAAGTCTGACACACATGGAAAAAGTGGAATGGTGATAAGAATCATTATAAGGAGGATAAATATTCATCATCGATCATGATAGGATCGACGATGGTCAAGCTCTAATCGATATCGTTGAAGTATTAAAGGTGATCCATAATTTTAGATCTGACCGTTGATTGAGAGTGTAGATCAACAGTGTGGAGTCTATGTGTATCAAAAAAGTACAAGGAGTTTAACACAAGGAGCACCGATACTTAGCAGTCCGGTGGTTGAGATATGTGGCATCTATAGGTTTTTTAGTGGGATTCCACACGCAGTCCTGACATGGCCCACATAGGAAGGGTTGGACTATTGAGATTAAATCTTCGAACACGAATATCGACAGCCCTCATTGAAGCATACCATGACCATCGATGAGTTTTTTGTTGGAGGTTTTAATAAGTCCCAACATCCTGATGTCAACATATGCTAGGATGATGTCAGGTTTCATGGGAGCCCCACGATTTGTATTGAGGTTTGATTAAGAAAAACATCAATGGTCCAAATTGGATATGCAACCCAAAGATCAACAATTGATATTCAAACATCCACACTTGATCTTGTGGTTATTATCATATGGTCATATGATAAAGGAGTTTAGCAGCTGAATTTAGGACCTTAGTTCCAACATATGGTTGCATAGTGAAGGAAAAATAAACATTAGCGTCTATTGAGGTAATTTCATTTTTTTTTATAATTAATCCAGTTCTCTACAGAAGATTGAAGAAGGCAAGAGGGAACCAATTTGAATTGGTTGTCACTTTGGTAATAGAGTGCACAACATATAGAAAAGGATAATTCAAGATGGCCTTTAGAATACGAGGAGGAAGAGGTTGAGCTCGAGGAAGACCTTTTGTAAATGCATAATTCATTGAAGAAATGAGAAATATTCAGGAATGATTGGAGGCAATGGAAGCTTATCAATGAAGAGGTTCTAACTTGGGAGATGTCATTGAAGAATAAGAAGTTGAATAAGCTAAAGAGGAAGTAGAGCCTGAATAAGAAGGTGTTGAAGAAAAATTAATTAGAGCTATCATGGGAGTTATCTCTAGACCAAGAATGGAGGTGCCATTATATGAAGGAAACCTGAATGTAGATGAATTGATGGACTAGATTAGTACTATGGAAAAGTAATTTGAATATGAAAATGTACCTGATGAGAAAAAGGTAAACTTTGTTGTGACACAGATGAAAGGACATGCATTACTTTGGTGGGATGGAGTACACACTGAGAGGCAGAACAAATGCAAGACAAGAATTAAGAGTTGAGATAGAATGGTAGCAAAATTGAAAATTAAATTCATGCCGCAAGACTATCAACTTAATATTTTTAGACAAATGCATAATTTGAAGAAGAGAGGTATGTCAGTTAAATAATACACTAAATAGTTTTATAAATTGAATATAAGAGATGGTCATATAGAAGAAAACCCTAAGAAAGTTGCTAGATATCTTAATGGGTTAAGATATGAGATACAAGTTGAAATTTCCATTTTATCTCTTAACACTATTGAAGAAGCATATAATTTTTATCTTAAGGCAGAATAACAATTAGCAATAAAGAAAAATCAAAGGAGAAGAGGTCAGTTCAACAAGAGGCAGAGGAAGATCTTCAGCTCCAAAAGAAGAATCCAATAGCTCCTGTATGTAAGAACAATCACCAAGAGGTGGTGATTTCAGAGGGAGAATACCTTATCAAAGAGGTAGGGGATGTTCTATTAGATGTTTTAGATGTGATAATTTTTTCCATAGATCATATGAATGTACAGAAAATGATTCTACCAATAGAGGGAGTGAAAAAAAATTCGGGAAGAAGAAGAAAGTGTGGATTCATACATACATGAGAATGTACCATGTTGATGAAAAAGAATGGCTTTATATTAACACCAACATTTTCATATTTTGCTTGGATAAAGAAAAACAATCAAGATTATTACCCTGAATTTATATCCTCTTTACAAAAAATTCAATTAACTCTCAAGAAATAAGTCCTTGGAATCAATGTTGTCTTTTATGATTTAATATGTCAAAATAAAAGAATTTTTTCAAAACAAAAAATAATTTGAATAGATTTTGATTAGATTTTAGAAATAAAATATCTGATAAGGAAACACATAAATACTCAAATGAGACTCAAAACCATCAAAATATTTTATTTATCCAAATTTGAAATATAGACAACAACGTTCTTCATACCCCAAGGGTAAGGACCAAAATGAAACTTAGCAATCAAAGAAGGTATTTTTCATCATATAATGACCACCAGTATCATCAACACTGAAACAAGTTGAAATGAAAGGTGCAAATGCCACTTCCTTGACTCTGCACAAAACCCTCAATCAGTACTGAAAAATAATCCATAAATCTAAAAAGAATCCAAAAACTATCAAAGATAGGAGATCAACCTTGTGAAGTATATCAAAAAACAAATTCTTCTCGGCTCTGTTTGTTGCCACCTTCAGAAGGATCCTTCTATCAACAAGAATTATTTAACAATTATGTATTTCATAGATGAATGAATTAGAAAATAAATCTCACTTAAGAAAGCAATATAATACCTTATCATAGTTGTTCTCTCTATCACTCTCCTCTTTGCTTGTCCCTTGAATTCTTCCTTTATTCTTCTTAAATTAGTTTGAGAAATTTCAACTTTTTTTAGTTATGATATTAACTGATTTTAGTTAATAGGGACAACTGTATAAAATAATAATAATACAGATAAAGAAATACTAACTAACAGGTGGGGACCCCCTAATTATTCCTTTCTAAATTTTTAAATAATTTTCCCCTTGTCCCTCCTAAAAAATAGAGACAATTTAATGCTTCCAAACATCCATTTAATTATCGACATAACCATATCCCAATCTTCTCGTAAAAACATTGAAGACAACCTTGTACCTCCCAAATAATAATATATTTATAAAAAAATAAACATATTATATTGTTGTTATAAATATGTTCAAAAATAATATCATATCAATTGTCCAAAGATAATCATCAACATGTCCAACAAATGAGAATCATGAACTATTCAAAATATACCACTGTCTGGAAATGATCACATATGTCTCAGCAATGAAATCATAAAACATCATCATAAAATAAACTAGGAGTCATATTTTTTTTATGAGAGGTAGTTTGCCTCTTTTCACTTTCCCATGGTTTTGTTTCTTTCATGAATTCTATTCCTTCATCCGTAGGTGCCTTAATCCTTGCTACTAAATATTCATGATGCATGTCCTCAAAATATTTATGCTTACTTCCAATTTTCTGGGATTGGGCATGGGAAGTAACCGAGTGTGAAGAGGTCACTAATTGGTCAGAATTGACATATTGGGAATGTATTTTTCCTTTACTAAGCTCAATTTCATGGGATAGGGATTTTATCTTCTTTGATGGATGTTGAGTGGATTGGGAATGAGAAGCCTCTGAACTGATATACAATGAAAATATTTTAGGTGGAGGAGGCAGAGGTAATGGAAATGAGACTGTTGGCCATCCATGATCTTGGTTTTGAGGTGGATTAATTATTTCCTCCCAACCATCATTGGATGGTACTTCAAGATGCAAAGAGACATGATTTCTAATAGGGATACTAGAGAGGCTATTATGAGGTTGGTGGAATGGTCTTTCAGGTGTAGGATTGGACTGGAAAGATTCTCTCCCTGCTAGGTTAAGGAAATCGGTCTGTAATACTTTGAATTGCATAATATCATGGATAATAAGTAAAAGATTTTATTAGCAACTTTGTATTTTGAGACAAAACCATATCAATGGTATCAACGGATATAGAAACTAACCCTCAATATTATAACTATACAAGGGACCTAGAAGTGAAATATGGTAAATTTTGTGAACAAGACTTGTTGGCACAGGGGAAGGCCCAGGGTTCAACTCTAACAACGCACTAACAAGCCCTAACTATTGTCCCTTTCAGAAACACTTGTGAATCAGAAGAAGTCTCACCTAAAGTAGCAATAGGGGGTTGCAGGATGCTAGTGTTTACAACCAGAGGAAAAGCAAGTGGATTCAAAGGAACAACACACAGAGATATAGTTATTCTTTATCTCCTTTAGACCTACTACTCTAGCTATGTCTCAAATATAACAAAATGATGTAATAACAAAATAACATAAAGAAAAAGAACACAACATCAATCACACAGAACAACAAGATATGCGAGGTTCACCCTCTCCCTAGGGATACATCCACAGAACTGTGTTTCTTGATATTATATGAAAAAATACAGTTCTATCTTCACACTTAGCTTGCAGATCTCTCACTCTTTGTTTCTTTCTCCCTTCCCTGTGCACCCAGCTACAGGGTTGATCTTCGCACCCAGCTGAAGATCTTAAAACACAACAATATTCTCACAATACAATACTCTCCTCACACAACAACAATAATCACTCGATATCAACAATACAATCCTCTTCAAACTTGGAACGACCCACAACGAACAACCAAACCAGGTCCTCTAGACCTTTATCTATACATTACAATGACACACGTCTAGGTGTCAAAACCTTATATCCCAAAACCCTAGGTCTAAAACCCTAGGTCAACTTGACCTGCGTGTTCAGGGCTTCGCCAACCTATCTTTCCTTATTTCCCGCGAGGTGCTTCAAAGAAACCGTTGGTGGATTTTTCCACTTCCTGGGTTTTCCACGATCCATGTTCCTTGTTGATATCTCTTCCTCGATATTCTCGTTCAACGACTCATTTTCCCTTACTTTGCTCCTTGTTTTCCACTTCTTTGACCACTTCGACCCATTATTAGTCAATGTGCCTTTCGTGCAATTTGTACTTCGCCTTATTTCCTTAATCTTCTCTTTGTTCCATAACCAAGGGACAAAAAGCCCCCAACACTCACCTTTGACTTGTGAAAAGTACAAGGTGAGATAAATTACTCTACCACTGAGAGATTAAGGAAATTATCTCACATAAGCCATATTTTTACTTTCAACATTTCTTGCCACCTTAAATGCATTCTCCAATGATTTGGGTTCCCAAAGGCGAACCTCATGTTGAATGTTATCCTTTAAATTTCCTATGAATACATCAATCTAGTGCTCATCTGGAATATCGGTTACCTTTATATTCAATCTTTGGAAGTTCTCAATGTGCTTAGTAACTGAACCCTTTTGCTTGAGATTTATCAATTGGCTAAAGAAGGTATTGCTCCTTGTATCCTCATAGTCTGCTATCATTTCTTCCATGAAAATTGTCCAAGTGACAAGTGATTTGTGAGAACAAAGGCATCGATACCAAACAAATTGATTAGGTTCTAAATATAAAGAATCAATTCGTACCTTTTGTGTATGTGGCACATTATGGAGATCAAAGAATTGCTCCATCTGAAGTATCCATGTGATTGGGTCCTTGCCATCAAACTTTCTCATGTCAATCTTA
>ML800172.1:224588-237515 GCA_009831015.1 Picea engelmannii
GCCATAGGTCTGATCAAAATTGGATGTGCCAAGTGGAATTTACGGTAACTTCCCCACAACTTGCCGATTTTTGGCCTTTCCAGGAGATCTCACTTGTATAGTGTGCCCCGCACAAAATAATTGATATAAAATTTTGAAACTCATAACCAAAATACTACAGACTTTCCACAATCCAATGCAACCAGTCCCATGCAATTTTGATACTCTAGGAAGAAGTTATGATTGTTTTACCTGGAACACCTTCTTGAGACTAGCCAATAGGACTAGTCAGATACCCTATCTTACACAGGGTGTATCGACAAATTTACGATGACCCAGAAGCTGAAATTTTTACCACATATACATTACTAATTTCTATAAATGGCCTCCATAGTTCAAGGTCTGAAACATTATAGAAATTTTTTTATAGAGAAAATTCCGCAAAGACTCATTTCAGGGTGATTCTAGAACCCTATCTTGTACAGGCTGTATCTCCAAAAGTATAAGGCCTAAGGAGCTTAATTTTGAACCCAACGTACCTTGATCCATATACTAAATATCCTCCAAGCCGTTCCTTCTGAAACATTGTAGAAAAAAAGTTATAGAAAAAATTCCACGGTATCTCAGATGTAGCAGCGAAACCCCAAGACCTTGAGCTCTAATACCATATGTTAAGAACCAAATATCAATATAGCATAGAAAAACCTCAGGAAAAGTAATCAAAGCCTTGAAAAATATATAATTTCAAATAATAATCCTCTTCGAGGGGCAACCTCCTTTTACCCCACTTAAATGTTCAAGTACAAGATGATTCAAAATGAAAATGTCTCCTTGGTATATATAGGAGACTAGGAGGTATAATTACAACTAATGGCTTAAAGACGACATAAATAAAATAACATTACTAATCTAATATGCCCCAATTAAGGGGTAATAAATAACATTACTAATCTAATATGCCCCAATTAAGGGGTAATGAGCCAATATTAGGGCTTAACAGCTTCCTGCTAGCAAAGGCTAATGGATGGTTAATATCCCATGCTCCTAGTTGTGCTAACACTTCTCCTAATGAAATAGATGAAGCATCGATGTGCACATGGAATTCCTTACTCCAATCTGAGAAAACCAGAATAGGCGCAATTACCATTTTCTGTTTCAGTGTGTCGAAGCTCTGCTGACATTCCTCTGACCATTGGAACTATCAATCTTTCTTTAAAAGATTCTCCATGGGTGTTTTTATCTGTGCATAGCCCTTGACGAACTTTTTGTAGTATCTAGTATGTCCCAGCACAGTGCACAGCTGTCTAACTGAAGTAGGAGGGGGTAGATAAACAATGATGGCAATCTTGGAAGGATCTACCAACAACCCTTTCTTACACACAATATGGCCTAGCAACACTCCATAGGGTGAGAAGAAGATATACTTATTCAGGTTCAGGGAAATCTGACATTGCTTGCACTTATCCAACATTAGTCTTAAGCATTCAATATGATTTTGCAATAAGCAAAAAACAGTCCAATCATCAAAATATGATTCCAAACATTTATGTAAAAAATCATTGAATGCTTCGACCACCACCCTAGAAAACATGGCTGGTGCATTTTTCAGTCCGAAAGGCATCACTGTGTACTGGTAGGAACCCCATTCTGTTGCAAATATGGTCTTATGGAGATCTTCCTTGGCAATCCTATTCTGGTGATAACCTGAAAATGCATCTGTGAAGGATTAAACTTCATGTCCTCCCACATTATCCAACACTTCATCAGTAAATGGTGTAGGGAATGGATCATGTAAACATGCATCATTCAGTTTCCTCAAGTCTACATAGATTCTGATATCTCTTGTCTTCTTATATTGGACCACCATAGGGCTTATCTATTCTGACTCTTCAACAGGTTCTATGATTCCTTCTTCCAACATTCTATCTAATTCAATGTTTACTTTATGTTTGTACATGGGATTCAATCATTAGGGTCTCTTCGTGACTGGCCTTGCATCTAGTTTCAAGGGGATCTTCATTTCTCCCATGGGCCCTTTAATGCCCTTCATATTGATAAAATTGGTTGGAAACAAGTCCTAATATCCATGCAGTAGTTCTGTGATCTTATCAATAGTGGAATCATCCCAATAATCTCCAACGTTTGCAAGATTAGGTGCTTGCTCTGTTCCAATATTAACTTCCTTGATTTTGATTGGATGTCCAATGAAAGGTAGTTCAAATCTTGGTCCTTTTATGTCTCTATGTCCTTATGTTTCTGCGATTTTCACATTCCTAGGATCATCGTCTTCATAAACATTGATATTGTAACAGTCTTGTAGTTTCTAAATAGGTACAGTCCATGCATCCTCTTCTTTCTCAACAGGGAGGTTTGGTGCCTCCTCAAATACTTTCTGTCTTACCACTTGCAGAGCTTGATCTACTGAGGGTTACTGAATTTCAAATAAAAATGTAGCTACAAATTTTTGAGTCATACCATACCAATATGCAGTGGTGAGGTGCAGTTCTACTAGAAGATACCAATTAATAGGTGTTGTGTCCAAAGTGTTGATGAAATTATGCACCCACTGTTCCTGAGGAATTATGTGCCAGGCCTCCTCACAACTTCGCACATGGTCCTTCGGACAACTCTGACCCGTGTATTGAACTTCGCACCCTTCGACTTGTTCTGAAAATCGCACTGTCATCAAAGTACAATATTGCACCCAGACCGCAATGTTCTTCTTATGTGTTCCCCACCATATTGTTGGCATTTCTTTTAAAGCTTCATCCAATGCCAACATTCGTTGTTGTATTGGTACAATTTCTTCAAATTCTGATAAGAATGTTTCTAGATTATTTAAACCATCAAATGTTGGCAGATTGCTTACTTTTGTGCCAATCCAACGAACTTCCCTGGTCAATCTAGCACACCTTCTCATAGAAAATTCATACATTTTGTTCTGCCAATTATCTAGTGCTTCTTCTAAATCTAATGAGCATGCATTGTCACTTCACCATATTAAATTCCCATCTATTGTAGGATTAATGTAATCATGTTGTCTTTCTGTCAATTTATATATGTTCTCTAGTTCATAAGCATAGTCTTCTTCTCGGATGGGTTATGTGTATCTATGACCTTCATCAGGATCAAGAGGTGAAATGAACCTAAGGCCATCACCTTCAAATGTCATTCTTCTTTTCTTTAAGTCAACAACAATGGAATTGTTGAAAGCCCAATCAATTCCTAACGATGCAGGATAAGGACAATTATCGCCAACTATCTCAATCACTTTGAAATATGAAAATGTTCTTACCCCGCTAATGTCCACAGGGACATGCTCTAGTCTCCCAAAGGGGCTTACTTCCTATTGAATAACCATCCTAAGACTAATAGGGGAATAAATTAAATTAGGTTTTTTCATCAGTGCCCAGGTCTGCTTCATCATAACATTGACTTATGATCCTAAGTCGAGGACTACATAATCTATGTCATAATATCCAATCTAAGCATTAAGGTGTAGTTCCTTATTTGTCTTTCTCTTTCTGGATACTTTATGTACCGCCTTATTCAACATAGTAGCTATCCTACCTATCTCATATTGTCTGATCAAATTTTGTAGTTCTTCTACAACTCTTTCATCCTTAATCAGATTAATGCAAGTACATAATAATTCCATAAGCTTGATTACCTCTTTTCCTTCTCTGGGTGATGCATACTGATCAAATGCCAAAGGCATTCCACATTCTCTCACTTTTGGTTGTGTCTTTGATGAAGAATCCTGATCTCTTCCAAATTCTTGTCTTGCCTCTTCAAACATCTACTTTTCTTCCCTCGAATCAAACACTTGTGTCTTCTCTACAGCTCTTCTGACCCTTGATTCTTTTGTAGTCTTTTCTGGGGTCACTCTATCTTCGCTTGTAACAACACCTCCTATAGTGATAACATCGCCTCTGGGATCCTCTCCATGAGGTTCTGTTGAGACTAATTGTACTTGTTGGTTTCCTCCTCGTCTCTCCTGGAGATTTGCTAACAATGTTGGACAATCTTCAATAACATGTTCAATTGAGTTGCAGTAGTTGCAAGTGGTACAAGGGTTCTGACAGTCCCTTGAAAAATATCCTGGCTGTGCGTAGTTATAAAAAATGATCTAACCTCGACCTCGACCCATACCTCCACCTCGTCTTCTTCCTCTAAGTCCACCGTGAGGGTTGAAGTTTCCTCTTCCTGGGGAATTAAACTACGTATCATTTCACTCATTTTGAATCTATCCTTGAATCCTATATGTATCTCTTGACCTTTCATGCAAGAGATCATAATCCCTACAATATTTCTCATCATGCCCCATATATTTACAGAATGTGTAGTAAAGTTTGGTAGGTGTCTGGAAATATTTTTGCATGTAATAACATTCATCAGGGCAATGTTTATTTCTACATACCTCGCACCAATTTAGAGTAACCTTCTTCAAAGGGATCAGAGCTCTAAAATCCAAGTTCTCATGAAATAGGGGACAATGTTCCTTATCATGGCCCTCTGATTTACATCTGATATACCAGATGTCTTATCTTCTATATTTTCCTTTTTCTTTATTCATATCTTCGACCTACAAAGACATGCTAGTTAGCTAACTCAAAATTTTACTCATACCTGAGCTGGATTCTCCCATAGGGGTTGATTCTAGTTTCATGGTGATCTCCAATGCCTCATCCTATGAAGAAACCTTCCATTGCATCATAGGAACTCTGATGTGTGGTAAGAGGGAAACAATGAACCATTCCTTATTTTGATCATCTGGAATATGAAAACTCAAATGGTCTATCAAGGTCTTAAACCTCTTATCAAACTTCCAAACAGGTTCAACTACTCTCTACTTGATTTCTTTCAGTTCGGTAATGCACTACGACTCTGACTTAGGTTTCTTGAATTCTACTCTCAACATAGTTTTTGTTAAGAACCTGAATAGATCTACCAATATAATCACCACAAATACTGAATACACAATAGATCCATAAAGCAATATAGAAGAAACCACACTTTATTATTACCAAACCCTTGAGGTAGGGAAACACCATACAATGGATCCTATTATGGAAGGGATCCTCTCATGTTCACTTGCCTCTTCGAGGGGGCATCCTCCTATTGAGCTACCGCTCCAAATACAATACTTCTCTTCATGTCTCATTACATTGCTTGAACCCCTTTATATAGTGCTACTATCACCTAAGAACATTCTAGAGGAAGAATCTTCTAGAAGTAGAACCTTCTAAGAAGTCCTCTTACATTTATTATATCTAATTGCCCATTTATTATATCTCCTACCATAGTGGGCCTTATTTAATAATATAGTGGACCTAGTCCACCTTACATTGAATGACCTCCACTATTATCACTATGGGCCCTCTGGGCCCCCCCACTACCTCTCTAGCTACCTTACATTCTACCTCTCTAACAACCTTACAGTTTTGAATGTATTTAGTGGTTTAGGATCTGCAGTCGTTGTAGAAAACTTCATATACCAACTTAGTGCGCGGTCTCTCAATGTAGTACTAAACTGATCTCTCTTAACTGCTTTGTTATTGAATTGCTTAATACTCCATACAACTTCGCATAAGAACCAGTGTTGATTAGGATCTTCATATCCATATCCTCTAAAGATAGGTAGCCTCATTTCATCTTCCATAGATCTTCCTAGGTTTCTTGACTGAGTATGTACTGAACTACTGGTAACAGTGCTCTGAGTGCTCTAATAACTCTGACTACTCTGGTTACTTAACGCTGCTAAAACAACATGAGGAGTAATATTACTTACTTCGACAATCAGCGCAGTTCCTGAAGTTTTTGATTCTTCTCGGCGAGGTTCTTCAGTCTTCTCTTCCTCTACTCCAGCGGATCCTGACTGTTCCTCATTCAATATCTATTCTTCTTCTCCATTGTAGAACCCTTCATCCTGTGCTAGTGGTTTGTGGCTCTGCTCAAATAGGCTTACCAGAGGAACCTCTTTGAAGGTTCTCCCACTACGCGTATGTCCAACCTTTATGTCGTTTTCACTGTTTGAGTTCTTGAACATTATCTCTTCAATCCAACCAATCACTGTATCTTCAATATGTTCTTCTCATGCAATAGAATCTTGATCTTCAAATTAAAAAAGTGTAAAAAATTTCATCTCCGTCCCTTAAAGAAATATCTCTCTGCTTGGTTATATGACTCTACTATGTCAATAGCAAACTCAGTAATGTACCCTCCAATGGTGCTATCAAACCAGTGATCTACTACTCTTGACACGACGTTACAAACTCTCTTGACCTTCTTGATCACCGTCGACATCCTAACCACAGGTGGTCTAGATCTGATCTCAAACTGGGTATCTGCAAATCTGGCTAACCACTCATATATCTCCTTATGAATTCCTCCAAAGAAAATCTCATGTATATCAGTGAAGATATACCTTCCCAAGAAATCCTTTGTACTTATATTAGGGTGTTTATTCCAAGCCTCAACGAAGTCCTTCTCTTGTTCTTCTATCCACTTATGAATCTCTATCTTCGATGGAAACCACCTTGACATTCCCTCAAGAAGATCCTAGTCCCGACAATGGAACCATTTGTTGGCACAGGGGAAGACCCAGGGTTCAACTCTAATAGTGCACCAACAAGCCCTAAATATTGTCCCTTTTGGCAACACCTGCAAAGCATATGAAATCTCACCCGAAGTAGCAATAGGGGGTTGCAAGACATAGGTGTCTACAACCAGAGGAAATGCAAGTGGATTCAAAGGAATGACACACAGAGATATAGTTATTGTTTTATCTCCTTTAGACCTACTATGCTAGCTATGCCTCAGATATAACACAATGATGTAATAATAGAATAACAGAAAGAAAAATAACACATCATCAATCACACAGAAAAACAAGATACATGTGGTTCACCCTCTCCCTAGGGCTACGTCCACAAAACTGTGTTTCTTAATATTATATGAAAACATACAATTATATATGTGCACTTAGGTTGCAGATCTCTCTCTCTTTCTCTTCTTTCTCCCCTATGTTACAAGAAAATCCCCCTACGAACATGTGAACTTCCTCTTGGATCTAGACCCCTATAACCAAGACAGAAAGGTTCTAACTTTGGTCAGTGACATCCCTTTAAACCTAGCTAAACTAATCTATAGAGAAGAGGAAGAAGATGTACCTTTTTACGATGTTTGTCCTCGCCCAGTTCCAAGTTGAGTTCTGATCCACAAGCTCTTCAACGGGTCCTAGAATCCAATCAAAGACAAAGCATGCTCCCTATTCTACTACGATTAGTTTGAAACTATATTTATCCATTAAAGACAAGTTCGTGTAGGCATACACAATATTGAAGGAAACAGGCCAAGCACATGTATTAATGAGAACTCAATAGAGATACTTACAGACCTTTGATGCAGATGCAGCAACCTCACCAAGCTCTCCTTGTCCAACCCCTTGCTCAAATGATCCACAAACAAAATGACTATCCTTCATTGATTATCTCCCGTATTAGATCATAAGTTTGATGCCTTCAATGTCCTCCTTTTCCTCATGAGATCATAAGTTAGGTATCTCTCAATCTTTCCTTTGCCTTTCACCATGAGAAGGCCTCCTTATATAAGCTTGGAGAGGCCTAAACACCTTTGAGATTATTGGGATAGGTTGAGGATCTTTTTGCACCAGTTGTGGATCCCCCCTAATATCTAGCCTTGACCTCAGATTCAAATCAAACTGATTTCAGAGATAAGGGGGATCTTTCCCTGATTTTCTCAACAACATAACACTCCCCCAGAATGGTGCACAGAGTGCTACAACGCTCCCCCAAAGAAGGGCAAGGAGTAATATCTCTCTTTGCTAGTGGGTAGGGGAGTGTTGCCTAAGATTTCCTCAAAAAATCCCAACGCTCCCACAGAAGGGTGCACAGAGTGCTACAAGGCTCCCCCAAATAAGGTCAGGGAGTGCTAGCACTCCCTGTCAGTGGGTGGGGGAGCGTTTCCCTTCAAAATTCATTTTTAAGTGGTTTTTTTCATGGAAAAATATTTGCACTCTTTGTCAAATGATTTCTCCTTCTTAAAACAATCTCTGAGGGTGTTTTCAAGTGTTCCTTGTGATGTCATTTGAGACAGTATGATGTTTGTGACACTTGCGGCCAAAATGAGACACTTGAAATGACGACAATAGGTCATCATTGAAATGAGTAATTTTGATGTGTAATAGATTTCCCCCCAAAGTGCGAATTTAGAACCTGGAAGAAGTTGCACACAACCATCAAAAAAATATTATGATATGTTTCAAACCCAAGGCAGGCATACCTATTCTTGGGTGATAAAGACTTGTAAGGTGTGGCTGCCATAAGATACACTGCGAATCCATAATTGTATTAACAAAAAGGTATAGCCACCAAATATACAATGTGGATATATAATCCCATGACATTAACTGATCGTAGCCATGAAAAATACACAGTGGATCTACGAGACAACAAGACATAGCCACAGACCAATACAAAGTGGATCTATGTGACAATAGATGTCTCAATATTCAAAAGAAACTTTGTCGCAACCTGGGTAAAGTACATATCAGAGTGATTACTCAACCCCAGGTCTTCTTACCGATCCTGATGTAGTACGAATCTAACCATGTGAAAATATTTCCTGATGTTGAACATGGCAGAAACCACTTGATTACCGGTCAATGAGGTAAACTGTTAACAAGTACGAGGGAAATCACCATTGATGTCAATGATTCCCAAGGTACCCTAGTACATTCCAGCGAATGTGAATAGATGAGTTGAAGTCAAACATCCGTGGAATCATATGATCAGTGGTCAATGATATAAACTAAATTTCGTAAGTGAGGAGGCCTTCCATTGAGGCATGCAGGTCCCAAGGTACTAATTAGTTTCTAAGTATAATTCCTGGATAATGTGTTGACTTCGATAGGAACAGACTCATCGAAGGAGGGCCTTGATGTATCCCCCATCAACGACATGAAATTGACACAGAGATGTAATTTGGTATATAAAATGAACATGGACTGACACGGGTATTGAAACATGATATTTGTGATGGTTGAATCTCGAGGCAGATACTTCCCTTGAACACTGAGGCACAATAGCAGAAAAATGACATGAACCAAAAAATGAAGATATAGTGGATATTGTGAATTTCGTCGGGTGACCCAGAGGAGTAAAGAAACTCAGAGGATTGATTAAGTGTAGAGGTTCAACAAATTAAAATGTATGCAAATACAAAGTGACGTGTTCAAGGGCGACCGTAAGAGTGACTTGTGATGTTTTCAAAAACTGCTTAGCTTGCTTCCTTCAAATTTTCCCTCATCCGGATAGAGAAGTACCTCTTTTTATTTTAATGAGCTATAGGAGGATAACACATGATCGATATCAATCACCTTCGGTAAGTCCCTCTTCTTTTGTTGAACAAACTGGAAGAAGTAAGGGTTCGATCCCATATGGGCCCTTCAATGTATGATTTTTTTAATGAGTCCAAAGAAGGTAAACTCAGTGATTTTTCATGTTTAGAGAGTCTGAAAAGAACTTAAAGAAGACTCCAGGGTTGTCTGTTTTCATAATTTCAGTCTCGCGAGGCCGAAAAAGAGATAAACTACCACTCAAAATATGCCCTTTCAAACCTTTTAACAAGTGTGAAAGGAAGCAAGATCACTCGAATATCTTTTCATGTTTAGAGAGTCTGAAAAGAGATTAAAGGAGACTCAAAGGGTTCCTTTTTCGTATAACCTTTACGAGTCTGAAAAAGTGATAAAAGTATACTCAGTTACATTCTAATGTATTTATGAGAATGAGACAGAACAAAGACTAAGCTCGATATTAGTTTCATTTTTACACAAGCTTGAAACAAAATTAAACTATGCTTGTAAATTCCCAATGTAATGTACCTCTTCCAAAGGTAGGGATACCCATGGATGGTTGGTACTCTGTCCCCATCTTAAAAATCTAGCGGCATAACTCTAGAATGATAATCATGGAGACATGCCCCCCAAGCTTCAATTCATTCACCAACTTTGAGGTTGTCACCAATTTCTGTACTAGATGGAGAAAAAGGATAAGGGTGGATGAAATGAAGGTTCAAATACAAGACCTAACGAAAGATTCAACTTGACATCTACGAGATCTAGAGAAAGACTCGACTTGGTAGGAGAGGTGACTATTTCATTTTTTAACAAGCTTGACATGGGAAAAGAACTATGCTCAAGGATTCGGGTTCAATCCCCAGATTTATGTTTCATTTTTTAATGAGCTTGCCATAGAAAATAAAAACTATGCTCAAGGCCTATGTTTCATTTTTTAACGATATTTCCACAGAGAAGAAAAACTATGCTCGTGGAATCTTCTTGATCATGGCTTCCAAGAGGATAACGCTCTGGAAGGAAACCATATCAAGGGATAAAACTCAGTCATGACTTCAAAGAGATCTTCACTGGATGGAAGAACAATGCTCCGGAAGGAACACATGTCAAGGGTCGCGTCAGGGGTAAGGAGATCAGGCTCCAATAACCCTACCAAAGAGATCACCATGTCAACTACTAGATCTAAGTCATCGGAAGTTGAATTCATGGGAGACAATGCCACATAATTGACCTGTGGCGGGGGTGATACTATCTGCATATAAGAACCATTTAGGGAGGTCATTGGGTTGGTAATCAAGTCAGGACCAATGCATGAAAGTTGATCAATATTCACCATTCTTCCATCGTGCGGGAAATATATCACATGAAAAAGAGTGGACACGATAGATTTCATGGCATAGACATAATCTCACCCAAGGAGTAAATCAAAATCTAGGGGGTCCTGGACTACCATAACATCAATAAAGACAGTTTTCCCTCCCAAAGCTACGGGAAACTAGGGAAGGATCCCTAAAGGGTGACTGGTTCTTGTGTTAAAAGTGAACAGAGTCTAGGTAATCGGCACAAGCTGAGGATAACCCAAATCTTGCCAACCAATAGAGGACAAAATACTAATGGACAAACCTTCATCTATCAGTGCATGAGGAACGTCCCGAACACAAACCTGTAATGTAATCTTGAAAGGAATGTGAGAGGGAAGATGAGGTCCAGTTAGCACACCCCATTCAAAAAGCATGGATTCATTACTTGGAGGGGGTTTCACGGGAGAAGGAAGAATGTCCCCCCGGCATGGTAGATTCTGTATCAACGAGAAAAACATGGGCAGAATCGGGTTTACTCTCTAGTGAGAGACTAGGATCGATTGATAATGTCATCAAATCAACCACTTGGGTTTCATTCTCCAAGGGGAGAATGGGGTCGAAAATTCGAAACAGATCAACTGCTTGGGTTTCACTCTCTAACAGGGGAGTGGGATCGATCAAAGATGGGATCGGATCAATCACTTTGTCAACTAGTTCAACTAAGGACATGACCATATTGATGACATGATCAACCAGACTTACCGATAAAGGGACCGGAGCAACCACTTTGGCACTCATCATAGGAGGAGTGGGATTGACCACATTGGCACTCTTCAGATGAAGGGTGGGACTGACCAATGATGGGACTGGATCAATCACTTGGGTTTCACTTTTCAGATGAAAAGTGGGGCTGATTGATGATGGAACTGGATCAACTACTTTGGTTAGTGGTTCAACCGAGGATGAAAATAGATTGACCACCTGATCAACCAGACTGACTAGGGATGGAACCGAATTAACCATTCCATCAACTAACGATGGGTTGGGGGAAATCTTACGATAACCAGTTGGAATTTGAAATGTTTCCAAAAAATAAGAAGCCTCGTCCATATGAGGACAAAGGTGAGAGTAATGATCACCTTTGCATAACATGCAAGGAAACTTAACAGTTGTCTTCTTCTTACCAACCTTAATATCACTAGTTGATGGGGTGTCACCAACATGTCTAGAAGAGGCCGATGATGTGGATGACCAGATTTCTAAGACCTTGGGAAGAACAAGAAAATCCCTCAGAAAGTGGTCACTCTTACAAAGACTGCAAGGGAATTTGGGTTTTAGATTCTTCATTTTAATCTTGTCGACCTCATCAACACTCCTAGGACGATTAGTAGTAGCTGGTTGCTTGGATTCAACATCCAATATGGTTGGAGGATTGGTCCTTTTCAGGTTCTTCTTTTTCTTCTCTTTATGTTTCTTCTTCTTCTTATCAACTTGACTACTTGGTTTAGAGCTTTCACTAGGTGAAGAAGGAGAAAGGGGAGGAGACTTAATGGGTGAAGAAGGAAAAAATTTGACATGAGGTTGATGTGTGGGTGGTGTACTTACATCTGAAGCGTTAGGTGCAGTTGAAGCACTGGGAAGATTCAATACACCAGAGTGGGGAACAACCAAACCGGTAATCTGATGGTGAGTCCCAGAAGACTCAATGTATCAATTCATGTGGATTTACCTTCCAAGGAGCCTGAGTGAGTTTGACCACCATCTGTTCCAGGTACAACGAAGAATTCCCTTCACCATCACCTTGTGTAAGACCCTGAATATATTGCTACTAAGGTCACCAACTCGCAATCATCCCCTGGGTGGGTACAGTCGATAGTCTAGTCCGAACGTATGGGCAGGATAACAAGTCTGAAATCCTTCGAGAGAACTAAGGACATGTGGACCAGTAGAACTCCAAAGGACCCAGAACGGATTTAGAATTCATGAAGCGTCGAGACCAAATGAAGACAGTTGAGCCTCAAGAACAACCCCCAATATACAATCTGACTACTACGAACGGTTGAACCACAGAGCGATAATTTCCATAACTCTCCTGAACACAACCTCATGAGTAACCCCTGTGTGAGAGGGGTGTTGGTCACTATAATTGCTTAATTAATTTCAAACAACCAAGTGAAACATAAATTATCAACCCAGGGAAGTCTTTTGTTTCAAAGATAGCTGTGCACTATATATGCTCAATTCCAAAAGCACTTAGTGTTGTAGTAAAGA